>CM053791.1:520921249-521063749 GCA_028749045.1 Cupressus sempervirens
ATTCCAAGGGTTTTTTAGAAGATTGATCTATAACTCACATATGCATTGCTAGAAAAATATCAAAATTTGGAGTTCTTTAGTATTTCAAAATCTATTTCTAATTGTTCTTATTTCAATTGGATCAGTTGTGTCTATAAAGAGAAAATTGGTGCCCTAGAAAACTATTATGTCCAATTTCTATTAGTTGTGATGATAACTCACCTTTTTTTGTTAAAATTAGATCCATGTGAAGGTTTCTAGTGGTAGATAAGGTTGAATATGCTTTTGAGAGGTTCAAATATTCATCCCCACTCATTGGATAAAGGTCTTATATTGTTCCTAATGTTTGATCACAAACGTCACTGTCAAAGCTATCATAAATAGTGATAGAGATAATTGGAAATTTCTCTTTCATTCATTAAAGTTTCCTATTAGTTGTGGTTATTTTGAAAAGTTATGTTTGATTCCCCAAAGAATTGGATACTTTGTACACAAATCCTAGTCAAGAAGATGCAAAAAAAATGATACAATGATGTCATGACAATGCCACGTGATCCCATGTCAACCTTGTCATGACCACTCTAATTTTGGATATTGATCATAATGAAGTCAACTCTTTTAACTATTCATTTAATTCTTAAATAAAATTTATTAGTTCAATTAAATTAATATGTGAGTAAAAATACCTCTACATGAGTGGTACAATATCCACACTCACTATCTAATGTGAACATCAATGATCTAGCTGAGAACTAATGCACATGCATAATATCCCATGAGGTAGTCATTCATATAATTACAAAAAAAATTCAAATGTAAATTTAATACATACATTTGGATTCATTGAGTAGAGTAAAATGGAGCTGACAGATCATTACCAGTGCCAACAAAAACCTGGCCTTTGATTTTGAACATAATAAATAAGTACTAATTTAATATTTATCATTTATTTATGACATACGATCAAAACTAGTAAATATAATTATAAATATTTACCTATGTATCAATGCAAATTGTTCATTTAGATTTACATTAGTCATCTTGCTAGTATCTTCATCCCTATCTCAATCAACATCGCCAAATAAGCAAAGAGATCCACATGACCAATAGATATGGGGTCATCTAGACTGGCCATGTTGACCCTCCCTTAAAGGAGTGGTACAATGAATGAAAGTCCAAGTTAGAGCACTAATCATGCCTAGGATGTTGCATCTACATGTTCCTTCACAATGAAAGAAACACTAACATGACCCACATATCATTGTCTCATAGGTGCCCTACATTCATTAGGGTCATAATGTTTCCTCTAGTTATCAAATGAAGACTTTCCACCTTTACCTTGAGACTCTAGAATATTAAAATACTTAGGCACCTCCCCAAGGATGAACTCTTAATACAATTTCATTAAGAAATAAATAGAAACCTAATTATTGTTATAGGGAAAAACATCAAATACCATCCACTATATTTCTCACAAGTTATTTTTTATGTTATCATTGATGCACCAATTAATAGAGAACCTTCTAGTGGTAGTTTAAAGTGTGTCATTTTCACGTAGTTTCTAAAAAAACTTTCAAATGTCATCTTTTTTAATCCTTTACTTTTTAACACACTCATGATAATTTATTTTCATAATAACAATTTTTTTCTCTTGTTTTATTCCAGATATCAAGTTGCCCACTAATCAAATCTATATGAATCAAACTTGTTTCAAGAGATTCTTCAAGTTGTACCCTTTTAGGATTTGATTGAACTGAACTTTTTAACTTCCTAGCAATGCTTCTAATTTGATATTTTGGTTTTCAATTTTATTTTCTTGTAACAAAACACTATCCAAGTTCAAATATTTGATAATGATCTTAACAAGAATTTTCTTTTGCAGACTATTAATAACTCTCTGTTGGTTAACAATTTGTCTTCCCATTTGATTTGCAATCTTTGACTCTTCTTAACGCCCAAGGTGAGAAAACAAGAGAATGTCACCAACAGATGGGTCAACGTATCTTGCAATTGTTGCCCTCTGAATTTTATAGGTACAACTCCCTGATAATATTAGATATTCGATGAATTTGTTTTTATTTATCACCAGATACTCTGAGCAATGAATTTAACTAAATTACTTTGTCGACACAAGCAATTCAGGCCGGATAAAATGAAGATAATCTATAACCCTCAGTAAAATGTCGGTTATAAATCATCACATGAGTTTAAAATCTAACTAATTCTTATCCTATTTTATAAATGCTTAATCTATTGAGGAAAATAGTAGAAAAATCATACATGAAAAGTGAATGGAATCACCCTCACTGCAACCAATAACATGAAATAGAATTCAGTAGAAAATTGCAACTTCACATACAATTGTTCCATCTATTCAAATGCAGAATGAATTTCCGACAGTACAACAAACATGAAATAAAGCTAGCAACTAGAATTACTTTGCTCCAATACCAAGTTTGCCCACCTGGCGATCCTTTTTTACACCAGTATATATAGAGAAGTTCTTATCGTATGGCATATATGGGAATACATAATGTTTCAAATTCCAGAATTTGAAAAGTTTGAAATTTGAAACATATGAAAATACAATAAGAAAAATTAATTCTAATATCATTAATAACTTTATTCCCAATATGACATATCGTAGACTTATCCATTTCTTCCCAGCCTCTGCCCATGACCACTACGACTGATTCCTCCATTATTGTTGACGCCGGTTTTTATTTTGGCTTCTTCAGTAGGCAATGGGGCCTGGTATGCTATGATAGTGGAATCCAGCTCCTTTTCTTGCTAATGCTTTCTTCAAGTTATCTACCTGTTCTTTAAGCTCACGGACTTCTGCGCTTTCTTTGCTTACACGAGCAGCACCAAGTTTAATGGTAGGGAATCTTGAAGCAACTGAGTCAACTTGCTGTTTCGATATGGTACATGTGAATTTTTCTATGCCAGTGATGCAATCACATCTCCTAGAGCTGAAAGAGACTTGTTGATGTGTTGGGCTTCCTTCAACCGATCTCGAGTTACCTCAGATTTGCCTACCCTTTCACTTCTAGCGAGGTTGACTAAATGTAGGCAGCTATGAAGGGTGCATTTAGAAACACAATCCATCACACAAATGGAACAATTTCTCGAACTTGTGAGAACAGATGCTATGGTTATTGAGGGCAGTTGAGCTAATAGTGCGATTCTTTTAGCCAATATTCATCAAGTCTAAGACATCAGATGTGGAATTAACTGGCAAAACACTAGCATCTGGTACATTAAAGCTTTTGTGTCTATTATTTCCAATATCTAATTTCTTGTGTGAGGCATCTGTGCCAAGAAGATCCCTCACTTGTTCATTGTATATCTCTATCATTTGAACAGAAACCTCATACTTTGTCAAATCTTCCCTCTTCTTAGATATCTGGAAAAGATCACTAAATGCTTAATAGTTGACACTTATCTCCTTCTCAGAAGCACCTATTGGTCCACTCATGGTGTGTGTTTTCCCTGATCCTGTTTGACCGTAAGCAAATATGCAGACATTATAACCATCCATTACAGATCTGATCAATGGCTGTGTATCTAGATAAGCATCCTCTTGTGTTGCTGAGGGTCCAAAAACCTTACTAAAATTGAACATCTTCATGGCTTCTTTCCCAGGCTTTGATGTATTGAATATAACAAGTGACCACTCTTCCCCATAAAATCTCGCTGTGCTTTGCAAACCAGAATTGGCTGCATGAGATGGTCTGACTCTGCAGTATACTGTAATGTTACCTTTGAGGTCTTGCAGGGCATTATAAAGGTTCTTATTTTCTTCAACAACTCTAGGATATCCAGAAGCAGAAATGGAAAGGCGTTGGACCTCATTTCCAGTAACTCCCATTGCTTTTGTTGTTTGGTCTGCATTAACTGTACATCTTCCCTTGTTTTTTGTAATATAACTCATATATCCGTGACTTCTTTTCTTTGTGCCTCTAAACATATTTGAAACTCCATAATTTTTACCAAATGTTTTTGCATTGTTTTAGACTCCTCAATTTCTGATTCTGTAGAATTGGAACATTCCCAAGACTCTTGTTTCTAAATTTTTTTATCAGTGAATGCTTTTCTTGCTTTTCTCTAAGAGTTACAAAAATAAGATTCATGAGTGTTTCTGTTGAACCATTAAGGGTAATTGAATTTTTGTAGTGAAATGCTGCCACATTTGTATCAATTGGTTCTTTTACAAATAGAGCATTTGCAACTATGTAATAACCACTTATATCTTGATCTGTTGTCATCAAGAAATAGCTGATAAAAAAAAATTGAAATAGTGGCTATTCCAACATTGGAGATCCTGAATCAATACGTGCTTCTTTATCTTGAGAATATGAATTAAATAAACTTTTGTCAATTTGGTATTTTTCAAGCTTTTTGTTCTATGATCTCCTTATTGATGTTATGTACTGAACAAGATATTATATGCGTGCAGCATAATACTCGAAAGAGGCAAGCCCAAAATCTTTTCCTTTAGAATGAGATGATAGAGATTCCATACCACATTTTCTGATATATGTAAGAATTGCAACCAAATTACCTCCACGTGAGAACATCATCAATAGAAATATGATATCCTTGTCGGATTAGGAGCTATAACCTACCCACGCTTGACAACACTTAAACCAACCCACCCTGGCAAATAAGTGAGGGGTAAGAGGAAGGGAAATCCGACAAGGATAGCCTACCTATGAAGGACTTAGACTTAGACTCCAGACTAACTTGACATTTAAAAAAATGATAGGTGACTTTTAGTCAGGCAACACTCTCATATGCTAGGAGAGAATAATCATTGAGATCTATTAGAGCACAGGTGGTGCTTGAGATTTCTCTAGCTCCAATTGGTGATTTCCTTATTTGCAAATTGATTTCTTAAATCTCTTCTAGGATGCTTCCCAATCTTTTGGGACAACCAACATCTGTAGACTTGTAATCTTAAGAAGAGATACCATAGGGGAGAATACTAAGAGGGGTTGGGGGATAAGGGGGAAAAGGAGGTAAGGGGGCTACCACCTGCAAGGGGGGGAAAGTGAGAAAAGGAGGGGAGGGGGTAGGGAGGAAAAGGGAAGGGTCCTCAAGGGGGAGGAAATAGCTCCTAAGTGGGGGAGTGGGAAGGGAGTATGGTTAGGGAATAAGTCATGGGGAAGGGGGGTGGTAGGAACTTAAGAGGGGGCATAGAGAAGAGAACCAACTATAGACCAATACATGGTGATCCAGGTTGAGGCCCAATAGAGGGACCAAAGTCCTCTATGCCACCTCCTTAGGAGAAGGCATAACAAAAGGATTCTTGGGGTAAGCATTTGAAAGGTGGCCAATTGTAGACAAAAGTTGATAGAGTGACATAGAGATCTCATACTCTAGAAGTTGAGACACAAAACCCAACCTAGACGTGAGGACCACTAAAATAAGAAGCATAGTTGCTCGGACCACCAAAATGCAAAATCTTGCATAGATAAAGAAGGATCAATTTTGAGTCACAAAATCAACACCAAGGAACTCATAAAATGATTTTTATATGCTTTCTAGAACCTCTTCATCCCAAAATTCAAGAGGAATCCCAAGGAGGCAGACCCAGGTGGAAATAACACTAGCAAGATGGGTCACCAAGTTAAACCTCTAGCATCATTTACATTCTTGTAGGGGAAACTCACCTAGAAACCAAGGAACACCAGTGAAGATAAAGAGAAAGTATTCCTTTAAGGAAAAAGAGAAATATAAGAAACCTTTGGGAAACATAAACACTATAATTGAGCCTTTCAATGCCTAAGAGGACATGACCCATTTCCTAACAAACACTGTATCTGGTTGTAACCTACCAAACTTACTGACTAACCTGTTAGCAAACCTTGCAAGGTTAAATCATGTAGATGGATGCGTATCCCATCTACTAATTTAGTGACTAAGACACCACCTTGGAGAGGTTGAAAAAAAATTAAAGTAAAATAAATATTTTGTGATACATGACAAATTTTCTAGAAAATGAATGCAAGACTTTTGTTGTCAAACTTAAAGACTTTTTTAAATTGAAGACATAAATTAATGTAGGATACTATAAGAAAATTAATCATAAAAAAATGTCTCTCGATTAAAAATTATTTCAAAAGCCTTTGATGAAATGATAAGAAATAGTGCTGCTAGAAGAAAAGGAGAAGTAAATGTAGGCTGAAGCGACCTGTTTGCTACATAATTACACGATTTCAATTATGAAGATTTACTTAAATTACATTGTGAAGGAATATGAAGAGATACCAGTCATTCAATTGGGTGACCATATTTTGAACACATTTGATCCTAGAATAAGTAGTTTTTGTTGAAAACAAATTTTAGAGGGATGATATCGATATAAAAATAAGACGGCGAGTGATTGAGGTAAATGAAAAATATATTAAAATAAAAGAAGCAAGAGGTGAAATGAAGGGAATAAAAGTGGTTGGAGATAGATTGAAAAAATCAAATAAAAATAAAAATCATCTAACATTCTAACCAAAAAAAAAAGGTAGAGAAGAACATTACTAAATGAACAATATTGGTTAAAAAATAAGGATGATAAAGTTTTTAAATTTTTTTTGATGAATTAGGGAGAGATTGATTAAAAATTGGACAAATGCAATTTGTGCGACCAAACTATGATCCCAAAACCTACACATAGATATCTCCTATCTAGAGGGAGTTGTATATTTTTATGGAAACGATCACCTTTGAATGGGGTGCATTGGTTAATTAATAGTTTCTTGACTAATCAAGTCGGCCCTCTATGAATATTTCTTAAGTAGTTGTTGATCTTTCTAAAATTAGGTCACCTCTCCATTAAATCATTCATGTTATTTATCATTTTATTCTATTTTTAAATTTTGGTTGCCTTTCCTTATTTAGTTTTTAAGGTATCATTAGTTGTAATGGTTGGTTGAGATTTGTTCTTAGTTTCGTGGGGCATATAATTAAAACATTTACATGTAATGTTAATTCATCATGTACTAGCTTAATCACTCCTTTATCATTCATATTTAGGCTGTGACCATTGGGGCTTAACCAATATTTTTACATGTTCAACCATTAGAGGTTCTTATATGCTTAAAAAATCAACTAGTTAAGCATTTTTCCCTCATTGTCAATTAAGAAGAGCATATGGGAGATCTTGAAGTAAATCCCAACATGCACAAAGAATGTCTTTATTTAGAACCATGACTGGTCTAATATAACCTAAAAGACACTTGGCTAAGAGTTGACTGTCATGCCAAAAAAAAAAGGAAAAGAAAATAGAAAAAAGAAAATGGAAAGTTAAAAAAACATGAAACACACAAATTTATAATCATTGAATAAATTTATTAAAAAAACCCTTGTCACCAATTACTAACATAACCAAAGTACCTAAAAAATCTACACTCATAGGCAGATGTTGATGCACATAGAAGGGAGATGAAAATGATCTAAATTTCATGTCTTTCAAGAGAAAAATGCAGAGAAAAATTTGCACACATATTTTGAATAAAAATAGAAGGTTTTTTTATTATTTAAATAAAATAAAATTGCCAAATTATTTTTATCAAATCTTACAAAAAAAATATAATATGTAGATTGAAATGACTTTAAGAAATAAATATAATATAAATTGAAAGAAACAAAAATCTAAAATTCATAGAGAATATTTGAAAATGTTAGAGCTCTTCAATCAAAATTTGTGAGAGAATAAAAATCTATAACCATTTGTTTACATGACAAAAGTTAAGATATTTAAAATTTAAAAGAAAATTCAACATAAAATGATCTAATATGAAATTTAAAAAAATTTAGAACCTCATAAAAAAATAAGTATGCAAATTTAACATAAATTAATCTAATATGAAATTAAAATGCTACTATTAGAAATAAGAATTTTAAAGGATAAAAGCAAATGCAATCCCCTTATGACATTATGAATGATACAAACTAAGTGAGTGAGTAAGTGTGTGTGTGTGTGTGTGTGTGTGTGTGTGTGTGTGTGTGTGAGAGAGAGAGAGAGAGAGATTCATTTGTGTTGTGTTGGTAAATAAGAGAGAAGACATCAATTTGTGTAGTGTTGAAGAATGAGAGAGAAGGCTATTTCCTAAATAGAGATGAGGAGAGGAGTTACATGTGTAACTACCAATTTAAATAATTTTGTCATTTATAATAAGTGTGTTTGAAGTTTCAACACGTTCTCTCTTAGGGTTTTTTTACTATGAGTATTGGCCTTGGGCAAGGAGACCCTCTCTCTCCCTATCCCCTATCTATTCATTATTGTGGTGGATGTCCTAAGTAGGAACCCAAATAGACTCAAGATCTCAAACTCTATTCATATTGTCAAAGGTGCCTCTAACATTACACCCTCTACTCATGAGAAATTTTTGGATGATACTATCCTTTTTGAAGAAGCAATCTTAATTTGAATCTAATTCTTGGAAGTCGCTCTTAGCTAACTATGCCAAGTTATCTAGTCAATATATCAACTTTCATAAGAGTAAGCTTTTCTTTTTCAATACCCCACAAGACATTCAAAGAAAGATTTCTACTATGTTGGAATACCAAATCTAATGTTTACCAGATATTTTTATTGGCCTACCCTTTTTGCCGAAGAAACCTGGCCTTCTATACTAGAATATTGTCATCGAGAAATTTCAAACAAAACTAGATGGACAAAAAGGAAAACTATTAATTTTTTGGGGAAAGCTTCTCCTCCTTAAAGCTTTCCTCCAAAGCATTTTAGTTTACCTCATGTCCTTTTCCTTAATGCCTAAAAAGGTGGAAAATTTCATGGAGAAAATTCAAAATAATTTCACGTTGTCTAGAGTGGAGGAAAAGAGAAGCATTGGCATTGTCAATTAGAATCAAGTGTGTAAATATGAGGAGAATGAAGGCCTTGGTATCAAGAATTTTAAACGTATGAATAAATCTCTAGTATCTAAATTAGGCTAGCTAACCTTAGAAGGAGCTAAAGAATAGTTTAAATCTTAAGGGTCAAATACTTATCTTATGGCCCTTTCTATTTGTACCTTAGTAAGAATAACTATAATGGAGCTCTATCCTTTGGAAGAACATATTGAAAACTAAAGGCTTGATTAGAAGATTAAGTAGCATTCAAATAGGAAATGGAAGAACATGCTTATTTTGGGAAGAATTATGGAAGGATGAGGTTACTATCAAGGAGGTGGTTTATAACCAATGACTGGTGATTGGTTAAGGGTGAATGTGGGTGAGAAGGTGGAAAACTACCTAGAATGTGGAAATCACAAGGCAAGATGGAAGGACTTAATTATATTTTGGAAATGATGTAGGAGCATCATGGGTTTTCTTGGTAACTACTTTGGATTTCTTGGAGGAATTCTTGGTAGTTTCTTTGGAGGATACTTGGAGTGTTACTTAGTTAAAGAAGAGGTGCTCGATGGTCTTGGTAGTGTTTGGCCGTTGAAGGTACTCGACGTGCACTAGGAGCTTACTGATGCTTGGTTGTAGTGTTAACTGAGTATTAAGTTGTTGTGTTGACTAAGTCCCAATGTTAACCAAGTTTAGTGTTAACCAAAAATATTAACCAAGGTTACAATGTTAATCAAGTGTTCCTTATAGCTATTGATACTTAGGTGGTTTTTTGGTGCTCGATCATGTCTCGATTCTAGCTTTGCCCAAGTTGTCGATGTTCAGTTTCTAGTGTGATATTACAAACTTGAAAATTAATTTGGTTGTATTTAATTTTTGTTGTAAGCTGACTTGTGGCTTAAATGTTCATTTAATGCAAGGGTTTATTTAATTTTTAATCTTGCCAGGTCGACTTGTGTATTAGTTGGGTATAAGTAGGGGGTCTTTGGAGTCTTGAGTCATTATTGAGCGTGGGATCCAACATGGAGAAGATGGAGTAGCTGAGTGAGAAAAGTTTTCCTAAGTGTGTGGATAGAGAATTGAATGTAAGGTAGTTTACACCTAGATCTTGTGTAAAGTTTGAGAAGGGATAGTAGCTAGGGCTTGGGAAATAAGGAGTTTGCTTAGTGGGCTTGCGAGCACAAGTTTAGATCTTCCTTGGAGGTTTCTACCAGAGTGTGGTTCTAGAATAACTAAGTTTTGGGGTTGGATCTTGAGGGATCTTGCATAACTGTTATTGTAATTGCTATTGTATTTGGCCAAAATTTGGAAGGCCTTATAGCCAAACATATTGCATGTCAATGGTTATTTTATGAATCAAGTATTGTGAATTGGTGTTAGATCTTGCAATGATGTATTATTTATGTTGTGTGGTTATTTTTTGGGTTCAAGGACATCTACTTTGTGGAGTCTCCTACCTTGCATTGTGCTAGATGGTATTAAAGCACAATTATTTCTAAGCATGTAGACAGATCACCAAAGTTGAGGTAGTTTTCACCAAGACCTTGGGTTGGAGAAGTTGATCTAAGAAGATCTTGAAATGGTTAATATTATGGTGGATTGTTCTTTTTAGAGCTCTAGATATATTGGTTGTGAGGTGACAGATCATGGTTCTGACTTGCAATTGAAGAGGACTTGTAGATGGATTGATTGATGCAAAGGAAGGTTGATCTTGTTGGAGCATGATCACTGAAAGTTTGTGTGATGTGTATTATAGATATGTGTTGCTAAACTTTTGATTTTCTCCTGGTTATTTGAAGGAGGTGACAAGTTGTGATTTGACTTGCAAACAATTCAAGTTTATCACAAGGTGTGTGGTAAGGATTTATTGCAGAGGCTTTGCAAAGATCTTGGAAGATGTCTCCAAGAAGATTGGACTGTTGGATGATTGAAAATTTCCATGATGTGGTGGAGAAGAGGCTTTCAATGATGTCATCTTAATTGGAAGCTAGATTAACTGATCAAGTTAAGGAAGGAAGGGATGGTTGAGTTTCAAAGATATTTATGGAGCTGGACCTACCAATCTAGAAGAGAATTGTTTGGCTAGTTAGAAGAGTTGTTCAAGAATGAAGGCAACACGGCAAGGTCAATGAAGAGGTTGGTTTTGTTGATCATTTTGTCGAGTCTGATGCAAAACCCATAGAGAAACTTGTGGTTTTTTCTAAAGAGGTTCCTAACCTTGTCAATGCTAGGATGGAGATTTGTTTTCATGATTAGTCGGTTGAGTCTGACATGGAAATTGCATAGCACTTGGTTGTAGACGATCTCATTACTATTAGTCATCTTATTAAGAGAAATGAGATTATTGGTGATGGGAATTTGGCATTTGTAGGTGATGTTGCTAATGTGAATTTGGTTTTGGATCTGCATGGTACTATAGATCTATATGTTCTTAATTTTTCTGATGGTGTACATGGATGAGTATTTGCATGTGAATCATTATGTTCTGTTTGTTCCTAGGAGTGACATTACTAATTGGGTTGTTGAGATTGGGGATATTTTGGAGTTTGATAGAATGATGTAGATGTGGGTAATTTATAAATTGGTTTTCTTGTTGTTTATGGAGATGAAGATTGGATTGGATCTTTCTTTGAGCATCAAAGTGTGGGACATACTTTTCTATTTACCTAGGGAGTTTGATGCAAGAGCATCATGGGTTTGCTCAGTAACTACTTTGGAGTTCTCAAAGGAATTCTTGGTAGTTTCTTTGGAGAGTACTTGGAGTGTTACTCAGTCAAAGAAGAGGTGCTCAACGATCATAGAGGTACTTGGTCATCGAAGGCACTCAACATGCACAAGGAGCTTAGTGATGCTTGGTTGCAGTGTTAACCAAGTATTAACTTGTCATGCCAACTAAGTATTAACCTATCGTGTTAACCAAGTTCAATGTTAACCAAGTTTTTAGTGTTAACTAAGTGTTCCTTATAGTTGATGATACTCAAAAGTGGTTTTTTGATGCTTGATTATATCTTGACAATCAATTTGGTTGTATTTAATTTCTATTTTAAGCCAACTTGTGGCTTAAATGTTCATTTAATGCAAGGGTTTGTTTAATTTGTAATCTTTCTTGGTTGATTATAGATTAGTTGGGTATAACTAGGGGTTCTTATTAAGTCTTGAGTCATTATTGAGTGTGGAATCCAACATGGAGAAGATTGAGTAGCTAAGTGAGAAAATTTTTCCGAAGTGTGTGGATAGAGCAATGAATGTGAAGCAGTTTACACTTGCATCTTGGGTAAATTTTGAGAAGGGCTAGTAGTTGAGTCTAGGGAAACAAGGAAATTTCTTGGGGGATTGCAAGCACAAGGTTAGATATTCCTTGTAGGTTTCTAACAAAGTGCATATCTAGACTAGCTAAGGTTTTGGGTTTGATCTTGAGGGATCTTGTGGAACTATTATTGTAATTGCTATTGTATTTGACAAAACTCACAAGGTCTTATAGTTGGGTACATTATATATAAACAATTATTTCATTATTCAAGTATTATGAATTGGTATCAGATCTTGCATTTTTCTATTGTTTCCACTATGTAGTTATTTGGTGGGGGCTAGGAAATCTCCTTTGGGGAGTCTCCTACCTTGCACTATGCTAGATGGCATCAGAGAATAGTTGTTTAAGACTGTGTAGATAGATCATCAAAGTTGAGGAATTTTTTACCAAGACCTTGGATTGGAGAATTTGATCTAAGAAGATCTTGATCTAGTTAATATTGTGGTGGATTATTCTTTCTAGAGTCCTAGATATATTGATTTTAGGTGGCTATTCATGGTTCTAACTTACAATTGTAGAGGACTTGTAGATGGATTAATGGATGTTAAGATGGAAGGTTGATCTTGTTGGAGCATGGCCCTCCAAAAGGATTTTTGCAAAGGTTTTACAAAGATCTTGGGAGATGTCTCCGAGAAGATTGGACCCTAGGATGATTGCTAATCTCCATGATGTGGTGGAGAAGAGGCTTTCAGTGATGGCATATCGATTAGAAGCTGGATTAACTGATTAAGTTAACAAAGGGATGGTTGAATTTCATAGATGTTTATGGTGATGGAGTCTACTGATCTAGAAGAGAGTTGTTTGGCTGGTTAGAAGACTTGTTTGAGAATGAAGATAACGTGGAAAGGTCAAAGAAGAGGTTGGTTTTGTTGATCAATTTGTGGAGTTTGATGTGAAACATGTAGAGAAACTTTTGATTGTTTCCAAAGAGGTTCCTAACCTTATTAATGTTGGGATGGAGATTGGTTTTCATGATTAGTTGGTTGAGTCTGACATGGAAATTGCATAGCACTTTGTCGTGGATGATTTGATTATTATGGGTGATCTTATTATGAGCAATGAGATTGTTGGTTTTGGGAGTTTGGCATTTGTAGGTGATGTTGCTAATGTTGATTTGGTTTTGGATCTACATGGTACTATAGATCTGTATATTCTTGATTGCTAATGGTGGACATGGATGAGGATTTATATGTGAAGCATTATCTTCATTTTTTTCCTAGGAGTGAGCATGTTGATTGGATTGTTGAGATTCAAGAGATTTTGGTGTTTGACATAATGATGTAGATGTAGGTGATTTCAAGATTGATATTCTTGTCCCTGATGGAGTGGAAACCTTTGGTGAAGATGAAGATTAGATCTGATCTTTCTTTGAGCATCAAAGTGTTGGACACACTTTTTCACTTTACCTAGGGAGTCTGATGCAGGAGCATCATGAGTTTGTATAGTAACTAATTAAGGGTACTTGGAGGAATGCTCGGTAGTTGTTGTGGCAAGTACTTGGAGTGTTAGTCAAAGAAGAGATGCTTGATGATCCTAGAGGTTCTCAGTCATTGAAGGAAATTGACATGCACTAGGAGATCAAAAATGTGTGGTTGTAGTGTTAACCAAGTATGAACCTTTCGTGTTAACCAAGTATTAACCTATCATGTTAACCAACCACAGTGTTAATTGAGTTTGCAGTATTAACTAAGCTCACAATGTTAACCAAGTGTTTCTAATAGTTGTTAATAATTAGAAATGGTTTTCTAGATGCTCAATCATGTCTTTGTTCTAGCTTTGCCCGAGTTGTCTATGATCGGTTTCTAGTGTGAGCTAACCTTGAAAATTAATTTGGTTGTATTTAATTTCTTTTGTAAGTCAACTTATGGCTTAAATGTTCATTTAATGTAAGGGTTAGTTTAATTTGTAATCTTTCTAGGATGATTTGTGGCTTAGTTGGGTATGAGTAGGGATTCTTGTGGAGTCTTAAGTCATTATTGAGTGTAGGATCCAACATAGAGAAGATGGAGTAGCTAAGTGAGAAATTTTTTTCTGAAGTGTGCCAATAGAGTGCCAAATGTGAGGCAATTTATACTTGGATCTTGGGTAAAGTTTGAGAAGGGCTAGTAACTGAGGCTTGGGAAAAATGAGATTTCTTGGTTTTCTTGTGAGCACTAGTTTAGATCTTCCTTAGAGGTTTCTACCAGAGTGTGGATCTAGACTAGCTAAGGTTTCGGGTTGGATCTTGAGGGATCTTGTAGAACTGTTATTGTCATTGCTATTATATTTGGCCAAAACCTAAAAGGCCTTATAGCTGGGCACATTTTATGTAGATAGTTATTTTATGAGTCAAGTATTGTGAATTGGTATCAAATCTTGCAATGTTGTATTGTTTCCACTATGTGGTTATTTTTTGGGGGCTACGACATCTCCTTTAGGGAGTCTCCTACCTTGCACTAGGACAATAAAGTCCAAAGAGATGCTAGAAGAGTCATGAATATTAGTAAGGAAGTGGTCACATATCTTATGGATGTGCTCCCTGATCCTAGTCTCTATAACCAATTCTAAGAAGATAAATGGATTGGATATATAACATAAATGACCTTTTTCTCGATTAGCTCTGTCTATAGGGTGCAAGAAGACAATAATGTTGGAGAAAAATTCTAGAAGAACATTTGGATTTATAATGTACATACCTAAAATAAATTTCTTTTGGTGGATAGTGGCTCACGAAAAAATCCTTACACTTGGTAGTCTATCTAGATGTGGTATGAAGCTAGCTAATAGATGTGCTATTTGTGAGAAGGATGCTGATTCTATCAATCATCTATTATTACATTTCTCTTTCATTGTTGAGATCTAAAATCTGGTGCTCAAGGATTGTCACTTATCCATGGTGTTTCCTGATCCATGGTGTTTCCCAAAATTGTTAATGGTCTAATGATTCAATGAGCAATTTCTCCTTTCTCTCACCCTAAATCTATTAATGATTTGATGACTCAATGGATGATTTCTCCTTTCTCTCACCCTATCTCTAGTAATACTTGGGAATTAATTCTTCCTATTGTTAACTGAGGTTTTTGGAAAGAAAGAAAAAAATGATCTTTAGAGATAAGAAGAAGGATGTTTTCTCCACTTTCCAAATCATCAAAAATATCATTAGAGATAGTATAAGTTGTACTTACTTCCCAAAGATCCTCAAGTTCCCTATTTTTCTAGACCTAAGGTTTAAAAAAATTACAACATTAATCAAAGTTTGATAGATATTAATTGGCAGAAGATATGGAAAGGGAAAAAGTGCTATTGGATCATGCCTGAAAGGGGATGGATGAAATGTAATGTGGATAGATGTTCTAAGTTTCCTAACCCAGGTATCATAAGAGCTAGAGGAATTATCAAAGATTAGAAATGTGAAATGATCCTTGGCTTTGCAAAGTTTCTAAGAATAAGGTTCAACAACTATGCTGAGGCTATTGCAATGTGGTTTGGCATTAAAAATCTATAAGACTTAGAAGTTGATAACATTGAGTTAAAAGGCGACTCAAAGCTAATTATTGATTTACTTCTAAAAAAATTTAAGTGTCCTTGGAGAATTTCCTCAATTATTAGTAATAATAGAAGATGACTCTTATCCTTTAATAAAGTTACTATTAAACACACCCTTAGAGAAGAGAATAAAGTTACTAATTATTTGGCCATGTGGGGAGTGAACTACGAGGAGTGGAAGATGGTGACTCAAATGGAATGCACACAAGAGTTAAGTCTAATTTTTTAAAATAATAATAAAAAATATTTTGGCATTGTAATATGAATAACAAAGGTGATAGGTGGATCTTTAAGCTGCCGAGTCATGAGGGTTCATTTTCTAAGACTATTAAAAGATGTAACTTGAATGAGCCTTTGTTGAGTGTCAAGCTCAATAAATGCATCAATAATGAAAAAGTTTAAAAGCTTAATAAATAGTTCAAAATTAAAGTTATTGGTTTTGAATTGGGGGTGGTTGTTTCCTCCATTTACAAAGTGTAGAAAGAAATGGACGAAGAATCTTATTTTGGGAATGTTTTCATTCTGATTTTTTTGAATTCATTGTACAAGATGGACTGTTGTTTAAGGGCAACCAACTATCTATTCACAAATGTAGTTGGTGCAACCAGACTCTGAGCCCAAAACACACACATAGATATCTCCTATCTAGAGGGAGTCATACATTTTTATGGAAACTATCACCTTTGAATGGGGTGCATTGGTTAATTAATAATTTCTTGACTAATCCAGTTGGCCCTATATGAATATTTCTTAAGTAGTTGTTGGTCTTTCTAAAATTAGGTTACCTCTCCATTAAATCACTGATGCTATTTTTTATTTTATTTTATTTTAAAATTTTGGTAGCCTTTCTTTATTTAGTTTCTAAGGTATCATTATTTTTAATGATTGGTTGAGATTTGTTCTTTTCTTGGTAGGGCATGCAATTACCACATCTACATTTTATGTGAATGCAACCAAATACTAGCTTAATCACTCCTTTATCATTCATATTTAGGTTGTGAACATTGGGGCTCAATCAATATTTTTATATGTTCAACCATTAGAGGTTCATTTATGTTCAAAAAATCAACTAGTTAAGCATGTTTTCCTCATTGTCAATAAAGAAGAGTATTTGGGAGATCTTGAAGTAACTCCCAACATGCACAAAGAATGTCTTGGTTTATAACCATGACTAATCTGATTTAAACTAAAAGACACTTGTCTATGAGTTGACTGTCAGGCCAAAAGAAAATAAAGGAAAGAGAGAAAAAAATGCAACTCACAACTTTATAATCATTGAATAAATTTTTTTTTTAAACTTCTCACCAATTACCAGCATAACCAAATTGCCCACAAAATCTACACTCATAGGTATGCGTTGACACTCATAGAGGCGAGACAAAAATGATCTTAATTTCATGTCTTTGAAGAGAAAAATGGAGAGAGAAATTTGCACACATTTTAACAAAAATAGAAGATTTTTTTAGATTTTAAATAAAATAAAATTGTTAAATTATTTTTGTTAAATCTTACAAACAAAATTTAATATGTAGATTGAAATGACATTTTTTATATATATTTCATATCAAGAATACAAAAGAACAACAACTAGTGAAGAGTATCAAAAAATAGCCATTATGGTTGTCATGAACCAGTCAACAATATTTTGAATGTCAAAGGAAAAACCCAAAAAGAATTACATAACTTCAAAGATTAGATGATCAATAAAAATAGGACTAAGAGCTACCAGTCTTCATCACTGGAATCCGAAGTGGTAAACCTCACAGGTGAAGGTATTGAACTAAAGGTTTGTTTTTCATTCTATGGAAGCCATTTACCTTCCTCATGAACCTTCTTCAACAGCTAAGATAGTGGGATGTTGAAGACATCCTCAGGCTACTCCTATTATCTGCCAATCACAAATGTAAAGTCATAATGCAGATCCTTCTTGGTAAGAATTCCTTGTCCATCTTCAAGAAACTTACAGAATTGATCCTCCTTTAACTTGAAAATTGCCATGACCTATAGGACAATATCCACTTGGATGAGCCTCATACGAGACCTAGTAAGCACAACTCCAACCCCTTGAAATATATAATTATTCCTAATTTTTTAAATATGACAGATAAAACAAGAAGATAAAATAGGCCAGAACACATTGAGAAAGCTATTATTGTTACAAAATTTTCCATAAATGATGTTCCCAACAAAAAAATTAATCCCAATAGTGAACCCAAACATATGCCAAACTTGAACTTCAAATAGACATTCAAAAAACACATGCATAATATATTCAGGCTGAGTGCACATAGAGCACCTTTTCGGCTCTCCACCTAGTTTAGAGAAAGGGAGTTCATTAAGTAGGAATCTCTAGAGGAAACATAGGTCTCTTCCACATATTGACAAGCACTTTTTTCCATTCTACATGGGGCAGACAGAGGTTCCAACAACTATTAAGGTGGTTGTTAGTGAACAGATTGTCCTTCGAGAAAATGCATGCAAATCTGACCCCGAATGCCCAAATGAGAGGACAAACTAGCACCAACAGTTGGATAAGTTATTATTAGATTAATAACATTCCTCTGAATTTTATTGGGTATAGATCCCCATGCAAGATTTACAGTGAATTAAATGTGGGTGCTTTTACCAGAAAGCACGAAAGGATATCAAATATCTATCCATAAACACAGAATAGATGTGAAACCTAAGAACTAAAAAGAAAGGAAACAAAATAAAATAGATTACACAAAGTTAATCTGTTGTAAACTGCATTACAAAGGACAAAAGACAATGAAAATTTTCATTCTCCTGAGAAAAGACAAATCAAAGCTTCCAGAAGATCTTGATATCAAATGCATTTAGAAAATAGCACATCTGATGCGCTTAAAGAAAACTGAAAGTTACAGCAACATAAGCATCAGTGGAAAGAAAACTACATAGACTCAAAGTTCTAATTTGCAGATGTCTTTCAAACCTCCCTTCTTTAAGATGTAAAAGACTACAAAGATCCTATTACACATGCATCAGAAAATGAAAACCATCTCCCCTACATTACATTTCAAAATCAAATTCCTCTTTAATCACTAACACAAATTTTAGCAAGTAAAGCTCTGTTCTACTACAGCTCCAAAGTCTACATTCTTTTCCCTTAGGATTGAAAAATCTCCCCTACTAATAGCACACAGTCTGTAGCTTTCAGAAGAAAAAGTGGAATCCCCTGTTTCCTCTGCCATTGGCTTATTTAACCTTTCTTTTCCTGTGGCTTTTCAACTTCATAAATGATTCTTGGTCTTCTCCTTTAAGCATAGCATCATGTTTTTAACAAAATTCACCAGACCCCCATGACTTCATTTACTTTTCAGTTATTAAAACTAACCCGTAACCTTCCATCTTTCATGTTGGGCTTATAATATTTTATAAGTTTTAAAGTCATGAGTGACTTTAATTCACCTATCATTTTAAAGATGTGCAGATGCTCCTTTACACAAATGACACGTCAAATCTTTAAGATGGGTGATGACTCACCATTCTTAATTTGATAAATACGTGGAATATATCTTCCTCCTCATTATCTTCGCTTAATTCACCAGTACAGAGACTTCATCTAGCATAGTTTATAAGACTTTGAAGCATTATTTATATGTCATATAATATTTCCATCATACGTTTCCAATAATATCATTCTCTTTGAAACCCATGGATGGCATATAAATATATCACCCAATGCTTTTAAATTTATTAATTTGCACTTCATTGAATGTTTACCACTTGGGAAATATTTCTCCATTGCTAAACGTGACCCTGAGCTCTTCTCAATTAACTGGTGTTCAAACTGATTATGAAAGCACGAAGGCTTGTTTGGGCATATGATCATGGTGAGAATAATATGCCATCTCTTATTTTGGGTAACTCCTTCACACTACCACAGGACACGCGGGCTTCCATCCTGAAATGCTTACTGGTTCTCGGCATCTTCTCATTCTAATATCTCTTCTAGCATTTATCATTCGTTCCACACATGTCTTTCATGTCTGCACACACGTTTGTGGAGGAGAAAAAGTATTACAAATTTGAAAGTAACATCAAGGTGACCCTTCACCAAACTTGATGAAAAACCCGAGCCACATAACTTGTATTAACCTCCATCGAAAATGATCTTATGCTTTGAAGGTGGGGGGAAACACCTGCGGCTTCTAATACTTTCGTGCATGCTTGATGGCGTATGATGATGACAAACATAATATGTTGTCTTTCGTTTGGTGACTCTTTCACATTGCTACGAGTCCTGTGGGTTTGGCTCTTCATTTACTTTGATCATGTGCAATCTACTGAAACTCAGGATTCTTTTCGACAAGAGGTTTTGTAGACAGCGCCATCCTATCATAGCTACCTTGGATTGCTAGGCTGGATTCTTCTCCTTCACTTCATGGTGTTTAATCACAATATTGACCAATCGTTGCTTCAGAAATCATCTCCTACCTTCTCTATATGAGAAAGAGAAATCCTTGGGACAAATCGGTCTGATAAAAATAGTGAATTGCCAAGTTCACGCCTTTTGATTTTTCTACTGCAACCTTATATGTGGGAAAGCAACATGTAATTCATGGAAATTGGAGCTTGTGACGACATTTTTAACCACCCATAGAAATTATTACCATGAATCGAGATGCATCTTTATAATGCCCATGTCTAAGCATGGATTCAAGAATTTCCCCACGTGTATACATGCGACTAAAGTCAGATCTGTAAGCTCTTTGCGCATTAGATGAAAGGGGAGCATGGGTTACATATTGCTTGGCAAATGTATCTGTTCTTTCAAACATGATTCTTGGGTCTCCATGATTCTGGTATTGTCGCCTTGACTTGCACGAATGGGCCTGTGATAGATTCCATTATTATCCAAATGTTGATATTTCCTTTAGGGAGGTCGATGATCTTCAAAAAATCATAGCTCTTGGCCATCCAATATCAAGTCAATATAAGACATGGTCAAAATTCTTCTATGGCATTATAGAATGTTTATTTTACAAGAGAAGAGTCAATCATTGTCATCTAGGCTTGATGAACCAGACTGCATTTTGGAGCACTTCAATCCCTAAATTGTATTTCTGCAATTTGAGTCTACATTCAAACCTTAGACTATTGAACTTTTCTGAGTTGACCATTCTGCACTCTAGGCCATGTGTTCAGACTATGCTCGTATTGGACCTATAGGATAGATTACCTGAATCTTTGAACCTTTGATCTTTGGATCATTGGAACAAATCTCCATTTTGATCTGCACTTCTGCACTTTCTCAAAACTAATGAACTAACAAAATTTGAACTTAGATTATGAATCTACAAGTTGAACCAGTGAACCACCTTGTGCCTCTGAACCCTTTGAATTTAAAACTAGAGTGAGAATTAAGCGCTTGAAATTTGACTCTAATAACTAACAAACCATCTTGAATCAACTAAGTTCAATTGAACATGAAATATTGAATGGGGCTAAACAATGCATATGAAGGCCACCAAAATCATCTAAAATATTGAGATTACTAAGCCGCCAAACTGGATTCTGAGTTTGTGAAACTTCCTATGTACCCTAATACCGAATATAATAGTTTCAGCACTTTTGAAGTTTCGCAGCTAAATCCATCAGATCGAGTCTTTATCTTGTTTTGCATCTCTGCATCTTTTGAAACTATTGAGCTAGTGGAATCTGATTAAGCTGACGAAGTCTGAGCTTGAAACATGAATTGAGATTGAATTCGGGTACTAAACTGAACATGGGTTCTGAACCTTATGAACTGAAAAAATCTGCATTTCAAATCCAGAATCTGAACTTCGCTTGTATTGAACTTGTTGAACGAATAGTTTGGACTATTAGACCATTTTGAACTGCCTTGAACTGTCGAACTACTTTGAACCGTTGAACTACTTTGAACTACTTCGAACTTCAGTTCGAAGTGGTTCAAAGAGGTTCAACCTATGAAACTGAAAGTTTAAAAACTGAGACCACCTTGGGTACTAACAGTGGTCTAGGATGATGGAGTCTAAGGTGAGCAAGAAATATATAGTTTTAGATTTTACCATGTGCAAGGGAGAGGAATCTGGATAGCAAATGGTAAAGGAACATGAATTAGAACAACACTTCTCACCCAATCCAACCTTGACCACTATTCTTGACAAAATAGAATAAGTTTTTTTTTGAGACTCTTCCAAAGAGAATTTTTTTTCAACAAAACCCAATTAGCAAGCCTTCCATTTGACATAATGTCACTAGAAGTTCTAACTCCTAGACCAACCCACTTCTTAGCCAAACACCCTTGCAAAAGAGTCAAGGGTTTACCACTACTCTTAAGATTCGACCAAATGGAGAAATTTCTACGAGAAATTTCTACACCAAACATTACCTTTTTCCACCCTTTGAACATCCCCCAATAGAGGTCTAACATACACCCAAATTTTTCGTAAAGCTTTGAAAACATTGGACCTAGGCACCCTTGTTTTACAATCCAAAGCAAGAAAGTCCAAAATATTCCACTCCTTCCAAGATTTAGCACCTCAGAGATAACCCTTACTAAGGTTATTCCATATGAGAACCTTCCATGGCTTCTCCCCAACAATGGCTTTAGTAATCCACTTAGCTTCCAGAGCAATGCCCTGTAATCTCAAGTCCTTCAGACCAAGACCCTCCTAGCCTTCTCTTTAATACACCACTCCCATCTAACTGCATGAGTCTTATAAGTCCCCTTACCATCAAACCACAAGAAATCTATGATGATTTTCTAAATGTAGGAAATTTTATTTACATTAAACAACCAAGCCAAGGAGAAATATGTGGTGTAAGAAGAAAGAATATTTTGACAAACCTATACCCTTCCTACTAAAGATAGATACCTTTTATTCTGTTTGCATAGTTTCACATTGATCCTATGTTTCAGCCAGCCCCACATGTCATTTATATTTGGGTTAATGGCAAAAAGGATGCCAAGGTATCTTACAATATGGCTAGGACCTCCCCAACTGATGTCATACTTACTACACCACCCAAGAGGAGATAGATCCCAGTTTAAAAGTAGAGACTTAGCCACTAAGATTTTGCTACCAGAGACCATACAAAAGAAGTCCAATTTTATCAGAAGCCATCTCATATTATCCTCCTCCAATATAAATAAAATAGAAGTGGCATCCACAAACTAAACATTAGAGATTTCTTTGCCATTAGGAAGGTGGGGACCATGGACCCTTGGGGAAAGGGAATCATCATGAAGAAGATAGTGTAGTGTCTCAGTTGTAATGATGGAGAGTGATGGGGCTAGGGGACATCCTTGCATGATGGACCTAGAAAGCCCAAATATTGTGACTTGAGCCCATTGACCTCCACAAATGCATTGGCATCCTTCATCAAAGTTTTCATTATAGAGAGAAAGGAACTAGGAAACCCCAAGGCATTCAACATCATGTAGATAAAGTCCCACTCAATCCTATCATACGCCTTTTCATAATTCTAGACGCTCAAAAATTGTTCGCATCTACAGTTTCATCACTTCTTCATACTAATTTGTCCCATTTTCTCATTTTACTAACTCTGATCTTTTGGCCAAATTGACCATATTTTGTCATTTGTATCCTCTTTCACATCAATTTCATGTCAACTCAGAATCATATCAAATCAACTCAAAACAATTTCAAATCAACTCAAAATCACCCCAAATCAACCCAGAATCACTCAGATTCAATCATAATCAACCTGAAACATATCAAACATCTCAAATCAATCATCATTTATCTTATCCTAGGTATTTTTGTGGCTTTTAGTACCTTGGAAACCTATCAACCTATCAATCTTATCAATTTGACCTTAGTACTATCGTGGCTCTCAGTGCTAGGTCAAACTATCATTCATGTCATTCAATCTTTGACGTTGTGGAGGCTTTCAATGTTAGATCATGGCATCATCAACCATTTTAATAATATTGACAGTGTCTGTTGATGTTATTATGATCAAACCTTATCAATCAATTTCAATCTTGTAGCATTTACAATGTTAGTTAAATGTTACATATCAACCAATTCATGTCATGTGTCCTTGGCATGTTATCAATTTTGATCTATCAATCAATTTGACCATGGCTTTGGTCTATCTATCATCATCTTATTTGATATCTATATCATCGTCACATTTTCATCAAAGGATATGGTCCCATTCATTTAATCAATTTGGCCAATCATTTCCTAATTTTTTCTATAGGATTTAATAACCCATAATTTAATCCTATTATTCTTTCTAATTATTCTTCCTAATTATCATCCTCAATTAATAAATTTAATTAGTTAATTGATTTATCATTCGAAAACCATGGAAATCTACAATTTCCTAAGTTCCATTTTCCATCATTAATTCCATTTTCTACTAATTCTTATTTTTTGGAATAAAAGGATTTTTAATTAAAATATTCCATAAAATATTACATCATCGTGACACTTGCATGTGACACCTCGTGGATTCTTCTTTGACACTTGGATAAGATATGTCATAACCAAATATTCTTATTCTCTTATGCATGTCTCTATTTGGCTTATTTGCCATAGATTCTTGGCTTTAAGTGGGCTTGAGGTGTCTTATGATGCATCATAGATCTTCTTTCACATTTAGCCAAGTTTGACTTCCATGTGTCATAGAATCTTACAATTGGCATATTTTTTCATACGCATCATGGATTCTCAAAGGAATCTCTTGCCACATCACATATCTATGGGTGACAAATTCAATGCTCTCACCCTCCATTTCAATTATAAAATGGACACCCTTTCTCTCATTTCGAATCTTAATGCTTAAGTCTTGAAAATCCAAATTCTTGAAGTCTTTGAGTCTCCACTTCTTTGCATTTACACTTCTTGCTCTCACACTAAAATCACACTTCTAGTATTCTCATGGAATTATCCATATCATAGGCTTTTGCTTCAATCTTGTGTGCACTATAGGCAAATTGGAGCTACAATCATTTTGAGAAGAAAGAAGGAAATGGGAGCTACAAATGAAAAAGGGGGTTTCTATTGCTTTCTTTATTAGTTTGGCTTTCATGGTAGACTAGTGGGTGCTAATATATGATTATTGAGTTTTGTGATTTTCTCATAGTATGTTATGCATTTAACCCATTTTCTTCAGTCATCAAGGAGCTTCTATCATGGGTGTGCATCCATCATTGAGGGGAGGTGACATTACTTCTCTTCCTTCATCTTCCTATAAGGATGCTTCATCATCTTTGGAGCCTAATTCATTTTCATACATGGACATGTTTCTTTGTTTGCCACCTTCTTGTGGGCATTCACCAGATTGGTTCATGGCATCTACATTCATCAAGGACATGTCAACATATGAGTAGACTTCGAAGGCAACATCCACAAGATACTACATATGGATCCCTCTTCCATCTTCTTATCCAGAGTGGGAAGCATACTAGGACCTATACTTGGTGTATCTTCTTCCTAAAGGGAGAAATATTGTTTGTCAATATTGGATTCTCTTTTTTCTTCAAGCACTTATCATTTGGAGATCCTTCACTAAGGGGGGGGATTTGATCAAGGGATTCTCTATTGTATATGTATGATGTATGTCATAATGGGGGGGTCTTGATTACTCCATCCATTCATACATCTTTCTTTCTTGTACTTCTCTTTCTCCATTTGTAGAGGGATTTCATTGCATTTCCTTATATGTACATCATTTCATTTGTACATGGGTACCTAACATGGCCTAGTAACCAAGACCCAGTATGCATTTCATCATAGCTTTTGTGAGCTTAAGTGCATTCCCCTAAGTTGCACTTAAGGGGGGTGTTAGTGTAAATAATTATTATTTACACTTTGCTTAAGTTTACTTAGGTTAAATGCATTAATTTATTATTTATTAGGTTAGACACTTAGGAGTTTGCATACTCATATGAGTTGTCATGTTGACAACATAGTTGTTCACACTCTAAATTAAGCACATGGTGTCTACAACATAATTTTACATGACACACCTTTATAGGATTATCCTCTGATCATCACACTAACTCTTATGTGTAATGGATGATAATCCACTCTTGGTGGGCATGTGCTTAGTTGTGAGGCTTATCTTATTGCTAACTCCTAGCCATTCTAGATGCATCTTAGAGGCCTTTATATACAGGCACCTCTAGTGTACTATATAGTCGATTGAATATCATATTGTTATTCTGATCTACTCTATTGGTCTATTTTGTGCTAGGTATTGTGCTTCTTGGTCTTGGGTGAATTTTTACCTAAGGCAAATTCTTACATGAGTTAGATTACTTTTAGGGTTTTTTGGACTTACAGAATTACTTTTGATTATTGGATTGATATCCTGTTTGGGACTTGAGACTATCTCCTCAATGCAATAGAAGTGGGCCTTTTTGGGTTACCATGCGGTTGGGTGGTAGTGTTTTTTACTCTTACCATTGAGATCTGTCCATTGATACCGTGGCTGGAGTTCTTTGTCTGCTTTTCCTTTCATTTTATCTTTGTGTATTATGATGGATGGTTATATATTTATGATGGATGAATTTTACTTATTGTATTGTATTTTTTTTATGGATCCAAAAGGATGATGTAATCTACTTTTATAATTGTATATTCTTTTAGCCTTTCATACCTTGTGACATGTATAGTGGATGATTGAGCATTTCGAACTTTATTGCCAAGTGGAATTTGGAACAAATGTATATCATTTAAATGGACTTTGGACTTTTAATTGTTCTTTCATGTGGATGTGTTATTTATTAGACTTAGTATTAATTAAAAATTAAATGTGACTCAACATCTTGGGATCCTTAAGGAATGTAATATTTTATATTTTCTATGTATGATTGTATGTTATTAGTTTCGCTACTCTATGTTTGACATGTATGTTATTCTTTCTTTAAAAAATATGTTTGGAAAACTTAGTAAAAATTTAGGTTAATTCTTTTGGATCCCTTGGCAGGGTGTTACAATCTAAGTTCAAATATTTAATAAGGTTCTTAACCAGAATTTTTTTTGTAGACTGTTAAGAACTCTCATAGGCTAGGAGACAATAATCATTAAGATCTATTAGAACACAAGTGGTGATCTAGAGTGATTTAGCTCCCATTAGTGATGCCTTTTGCAAACTGATTTCTAAAATCTCTTCCAGAATGCCTCCCAATCTTTTGGGATAACTAACATCCATTGACTTGCAAGTTTCAAAAGAGAGACCACAGGGGACAGTACTAAGAAGGTTTGGGGAGAGGGGAAAAATGAGCTACAAGAGATATCACCTACAAGGGGGAGAAAGTGAGAAGAGGATGGGAGGGGGAGTTTCAAATAGAGGGAGGGGATAGGGAGGAAAAGGGAAGGACTTTTTTAGGGGAGGAAACAACTCCTAAGCATGGGAGGGGGAAGGGAGGATGATTGAGGAAGAAGCCTCAGAGGAAGAGGGGTGGTAGGGACTTGAAAGGGGACATAGGGAAGAGAACCAACTCCAAAATAATACATGATGATCTACATTGAGGCCCAATAGAGGGACCAGAAACCTCTCTAGCCATCTCAAGATAAGCCATAATGAGAAGCATAGTCCCTGAGATCACTGAAATGCAAAATCTTGAATAGATAAAGAAGGTCTGACGTTGAGTCACAACATCAACATGGAGGAACACACAAAATGAGTTTTATATTCTTTCTAACACCTCTTCATCCTAGAATTCAATAGGAAGCCTAGGGAAGTAGACCTAGGTGGAAACAACACCAGCAAGATGAGGCACCAAGTAAAACCTTAGGCACCATTTACATAGTTACAGGGGAAAATTGCCTAGAAACCAAGGAACACTAGTGAAGATAAAGAGAAAGTCTTCCTTGAGGGAAAAAGAGAACCATAAGAAACCTTTGGAAAAAACATACACCGTAATCAATCCTTTCAATTCCTAAGATGACATAACCTATTTCCTAAAAAATATTGTATCTGGTCTTATCCCACCAAACTTACCAACCAACATGTTAGCGAACCTTGTAAGGTTTGTGTCTAACGGTAAATCCTGTCGATGGACACACATCCCATCTACCAATTTAGTGACTGAGACACCACCTTGGAGTGGTTTAGGCCCAATACTATAGCCAAAAATGGATTTCCAATCCCCTTAGGACTAGGATTGAAAATCACCGACCTCTGGGGAATATGCACCGGGGTCTTCTCACCCAAATCCCCAACAATTTTAGGGAAAAGTAGAGCTAAAATATAAGAAGCATGGGAAAAATCACCAATAGGCCTCTTGCCTTCATCCTCTAAAGACCCATCGAAACCTTATTTTGTTGTATTGAGCCCCTCCATGTTTTTATCCACACACTTTTTAAATGTCTTTAGCTCCTCATCTAGCTAGCTCCCACTCAATGATTGTTGAGAATTTTTTTTAGAAAAATTAATAGTTATTTCATGCAAATGTGTCTAATCTTAAGTTAAACCTTAATACCAAAAATAAAAGGGTAAAAGAGAATGAGCTTTAAAAATTAATAACAGTAAGGATGAATAACATTTATGAGCTACATGTCATTAAAACTTTGTTATTAAAACAAGCTAATCTTTATTTAAAAAAATTTTAAAGAAAATTTATGTGTTGACAACAAATTATAAAAGGTTGTACTTTGATAGATAACGTATAGTTTGTTATAAATTTAAATGGAATACAGGTATTATTATTTTTTGAAGGGAAACTAAATTCAAATTGAATTTTCATGAGAGAAAAAAATTAAAGTAAAATAAATGTTCAATGATACATTACAAATTTTATAGTAAATGAATGCAAGACTTATTTGAATTGAAGATAATAATTAACATAGGATATTATAAGAAAATTAATCATAAAAGAATGTCTCTTGATTAAAAATTATTTCAAATTCCTTTGATAAAATGATAAGCAATAGTTTTGCTAGAAGAAAAGGAGATATAAATGTAGGCTAAACCAACCTATTTGCCGCAAAACTACATGATTTCAATTATGAAGATTTACTTATATTGCATCCTGTTGTGAAGGAATATGAAGAGATAAGAGTCATTGAATCAGGTGACTATATTTTGAACACATTTAATCCTAGAATGGCCACCTTGAAACATTTGGTGGTGGTCTGCTTGTTTTCATGTCAAATCCTCAATAAACTAATGTTGTAGAAAAAATGTATGTTGAATCCATGACTTCCTACATGGAGAAATAATCATGATGTTTGGCTTCTTATTTACAATAATATAAAAGGGAAATGGAAATGCAATACTATCTGTGAAAGACTTGAGCAGAAGTAGTATCAATTAGACAACTTAGAAGAATGTCAAACACAATCTCTATGAGAGAGGCCAAAGAGGAAACTATATGACCTGTGCTAAATAGTGTACGTATGTGATCAACATTGTAAAATTTATTTCTAACAAAGAAGAAAAAAAAAAATTAAAAACATTTTCTTCAAATGTTTTCCTTGTGGTATCATTGAATATTTGTTATATGTCATGTCTTGACACATGATGAGATATTGTGTTGTATTTACTTATCTACATATCTCCTAAGGGATTTACCACTCCTTTTTATTGCTTAACATTGCTTTTATAAGGTCCTTTCAATGTGGTGCAACTTAATACATGTAGCACAAATTTCCTCCTTCTAAAGCACACTCCATTTTCTCTCTTGTAGGTCTACCTAATAAACGTGCTCAATTACACAAGGTCTGCTTTAACTATTTTATTCTAAATCTATTTTTCTTTTATTATCTTTGTATAATAGTTGATTTCAATAGAAAATATTTAATACATATAATTATATAAGTATCCCATAAAATCAATGAGCAATGAATGTGATTTTGTGGAGTGTTTGCCAAGAATTACTTGCCTCTAAATAATGTATACTAACATATTGTGAGTATGATCTTAAAATCATGCCTAATAACTCACAACATTATGTAGAAGATTGCAAAATGATGATAAGAAAATCCCCATTCTGTGGTTCATGAGTATATTAATTATGAAAAAATATAAAAAATAACTTACCAATTGATGATAATCAAACCCCCCTTCAGTGTGACCATTCTCTCAACAATGCCTCTTAGCTATTTTGATTTTGATTCTTCTCGTCTTTAAGCCATTACAATGCTTGCAAGGACAATAACATTTGTCATTGTTTGCTCTTTGAAAGTTAGACAACAATCTAGCAATTGTCTCCCTATTTTGATCAAATTCCCTTGTATTATCTGACATGATCCTTCTTCATAAGAATAACTTATTCGTGTTGTTAGAATTCTTTAGAATAACTGAGAGGGGGAGGGGGGGGGGGGGGGGGGGGGGGGATGTGAATCAGTTATCCAAGGTCCAATGATGTCCAATACAACTTTTTCTACAAATCCTTAATGGCACATAACTGAAACCATCATGCATGTAATTGAACATAAAACAACCATGAAAAGTAAACATGCATCACACCATAACACTAAGGATTTGATAACCCAGAAACCCTCCAAGAATAAGAAGGTAAAACTAGAGTGGCGATGATACCCACAAAATAACTGCGCAATTAATTTCAACCACTTCTGATGGTCTGCCTTGTTAAAGGCTACAATACATTGTTAAATGTGACCTTTTTGAACGATTTAAGAACATTCAACTTGGAATGTCACCCTGTTAAAGGATTTACATAGAGCTGTTAGGCTCACCCAAATCCATGGGATTTTTAGTCACCTTCTCAAAAGAATCTTTCATCCCTCTCTAAAGATCTCCTATCCTCCTCCTAAGGATCTCTTTATCCTTCTCTTGGGGATCTTCTATCCTTTTCCTGAGGCTTGTCCACCTAGCTGTTAAGCTAACCTAGCAATGTAGGGTTTCAATATCTAATACAATGATAAGAAAGTATTAGAAAGGTTTTGACCTAATACAGATTGAAATCCTAACTGTGCAAATTTCAGATCACTCTTTAGTTCCTTTCTTTGGTTGTAGGCTTTTCTCCTTTGTAGCACTGACAGCTTGTTCACCCTTCAAGATCTGTCTCCTTAAGTTCTTCCACTCATTATGCCAATTCAATCTATGGTCACTTGATCAACTCAGAGTGTTGATGCTCTGTTCTTACTCCTCTTGGCTTCTTCACATGATCACACTTAAGACCAACTCCCTCTCATGCATGCACACTTGATCACTGACTTGTAGCTCCTTATAAAGAAGTTATGTTGTTGATTTCCCACTCAAATCTTCCTTTCAAACTTTAGGGTTTCAATGGATTAGGTAGGATACAATGTATTTTTCCCATATCTTGTTTCTATCTAGAAATTTCATGATAAATCCATTAGCATTTGACAAAAACATTTTACATAGTGTGTTGTGCCACCAGCTCATCATTCTTATCTTCTATCTAGTTGACAAAATTCTAGATAACTATCATGTCAGCTCAAATCTGGCGAATCTTTGACTTTTCAAAATAATGTAGCAACTCGACATCATTGGTTTATTGATGCTCGACACCTTCTGTATTACTCAGCTCCTTAATGTTATTTACTGGCACTCGGCACCTGTATCTTGCTCGGCACCTAAAGAACTTCTATGTTACTCGACACCTGATCTTCACTTGGCACCTGAAGACTGCTCGACGTCGAAAGATCACTCAACACATACTAAGTTGTACTTTCTTGGCTTCAACTAAGAATCTATTCGACACCAACTAGAACTTAGTTAATCCTTACATCATGTGTCTCTGTGTGTCCATCCTCTGTGTCTTAGAGTATGTCATCAATACACTATTTTATCAATGGCTTACCTGATCCTTATACTTCATTACAACATCATAACATCAACCTTTCTCTAGGTACTCTAGTTATATCTTATTGATTTCCATCTCTTTGTCAATCAACCAATTGATAGTATTTGGATCACTAAAGCAATTATCATTCCTACAAGTAGCAAGTTTGACATCAATGACAAAACAATGATTGAAAACATTCTTTACCAGTTCCATTATTCTTCATTCATGATCTTTTCAATCATTTCCAACAATCTCCCTCTTTGGCATTGATGGCAAACCAAATTAATCAAATGATTAAGCTGATCAACTTAGTTACCACCAAAATCTTTTTTTTGCTTCTCCCTCTAGACTGTTGCATCCTTACTCTATATTCCTGTTCCTTCGTATATATCTCCCTCTTTGTATTCCTGATCAATTTCTCATATATCTCCCTCTTTGACATAAATGTCAAAGATGTAGCATCTTCAACATGCTAAATATAAGCTTTGCATTTTCATGTTTTCTCCTTTTGTCACCATGCTTCTGACTGATCTGGAGTTTCTACTCATGTTGTCATCCTTTGCATCAGTATTGATGCAGGGCAATTTCTTTGTTCCTTTAGACTACTTGAGTTAGGGGCATTACCCCCAACTTGCCTCTAAGATATTCATAAGCATCCTTGGGCAATGGTTTGGTGAAGATATCTGCAATTTGTTCCTTTGAGTGAATGTACTCCATCTTCACTTGTTTGTCTTCCACCAATTCTCTAACATGGTGATACTTGATTGCAATATGCTTGGTTTTTGCATGCATTACTAGATTCTTGGATATGTTTATAGCACTTGTATTATCACAATACAGTATCACAGGTTTGGTTACTTCTTCTTTCATTCCTTTCAATAGATGTTTGAGCCACACAATGTTTGTGCAATTGACTGCTACTACCACATATTCTGCTTCTGCAGTGGACTGAGATGTGCATGTTTGTTTCTTACTAGTTCAAGTAACTAGCCTTTTACCTAAGAATAATGCTCCTCCACTTGTGCTTTTCCTGTCATCAATGTTGCCTCCCTAATCTGCATCTGTGTATGCATTGAGCTCAAACTTCTCATTCTTTTTGTAATATAGGCCAAAATCATCAGTTCCTTTGAGATACCTCATCATTCTTTTTATTGTTATGAGATGATTTTCTCTAGGATTGGCAGAGAATCTAGCCACTATTCCAACTACTAGTGCTATGTCTAGTCTGCTATGTACAACATATTGTAGTTTTCTAATCATGGATCTGTACATTATTTGATTGACTTCAGTTGATTCATCATTTTTAGATAGCTTATGTCCTATTGCCATTGGTGTGCTAATAGGTTTGGAGTCTTCCAATCCAAACTTCTTGAGTATCTCTTTGATGTATTTTGATTGTGTCACAAATATGCCATGTTTTAGTTGATGTACTTGTAATCCTACAAAGAACTTGATTTCTCCAAACAGACATTTCAAACTCATGTTTCATTTTGTCAACAAAACTTTTGCACAGTGTTTCCTTTCCTCCAAAGACTATATCATCCACAAATATTTTAGATACAAGAATATCCTTACCTTCTTCTGATTTGATGTACATGTTACATTGTCATCAGTTCTTTCAAATCCTATTTGCACCAAATAGTTGTGAAGTCTCTCATACCAAGCTCTAGGGGCTTGCTTTAATCCATATAGAGCCTTATCCAGTTTACATACCTTATTTTTGTTCTTTTCATCAACAAAACCTTCTAGTTTCTCTATGTAGACTTCCTCTTCAGGTATACCATTCAAAAATGTGGACTTAACATCCATTTGATAGACTTTAAATCCTTTGAAGGCTGCATATGCCAATAAGGTCCTTACTCCTTCCATTCTAGCAACTGGAGAAAAAGTTTCTCCATAATCTAGTCCTTCTTCTTGTGCATATCCTTTGCAAACTAGTCTTGCCTTGTTCCTTGTGATTTCACCATTTTCACCTAACTTGTTTCTAAACACCCACTTAGTTCCAATCACATTTTTGTCAGCTGGTCTTGAGACTAAGGTCCATGTCTTGTTCTTCTCAATTTGTTCTATTTCTTCTTTCATAGCATTATACCAGTCATCATCTGTTATGGCTTCACTTACTATTTTTGGTTCCATTTTACTGAGTAGACGTGTTTCACTTCTGATTCTATTCCTTGTCATTGGTCCTACCTCTTTATTTCCAATAATTTGATCTGCAGGATGATATCTTTTCACATACTTTGCCAATATAGGTTCTTTCCTTGTTTGCATATTATCTCTTTTAGAATATGAATCTTCATGTATATTTTCATCAGACATTTGTTCATTTTCTTCTTGTTGGTTGTTCTCAGAGTTTGAATGAGCATTTTCTGTATTCTGCAGCTTGGCTTTTGAATGTGTCTGTTGTTCAGCATTCACTATCTGTGATTTGGTAGATACTGGATTCTATTGTTGATTGTCATTCTGAGTTGCAGCTTCACCATTATTAAGTATACCTTCATAAAATTATACAAAGGTCTTGTATTCTTCTGCTTTCTTGGTGTTCTCAACACTTTGAACTTTTGCAAGCTCATCAAACTTCGCATTTGTGCTTTCTACTACTTTTTTAGTGTTAACATTCAAGCACTTATAAGCTTTGCTTCTAGTAGAATAACCAAGAAATGTGCCTTCCTCACTCTTTGCATCAAACTTTCCATTCCTAGACTCTTTATATATATAGCATTTGCATCTAAATATTTTGAAATGTTTAACATTAGGAGAATGCCCATACCATAATTCAAAAGGTGTCGCATTTGTACCTTTCTTGACTTGAACTATGTTGAGTGTGTAGACTACAGTACTTATAGCTACTCTTCAGTACTTGAGTGCAACATTTTTCTCCATCATTAAGGTCTTGGTAGAGTCAATAACTAATCTATTCCTTCTCTTAGCTATACCATTCTGAGTTGGAGTCCTAGGTGTTGATGTCTGCCTTTTGATTCCTCTTTCATTGTAGAACTCTTCAAATTATCTTTATGTGAATTCACCTCCTCTATCAGATTTGAGACATTTTAGGCTCTTTCCAATTTCTTTCTCTACTCTGGCCAAGTACCATTTGAACATCTAGAATGCATCTGATTTTAGTTTCACGAACATGACTGTCATCATCCTTGAATAGTCATCTACAAATAGCATTATGTATCTGTCACCTTTGTATCTTTGTACTTCAATAGGACCACACAAGTCAGTATGAAGTAGCTCTAATTCTTCATTAGAAGTATAATTCTTTCTTTTGAAAGTTGACTTGGTCATCTTCCCTAGTTGGAATTGTTTGCACATGATGTTATCAAGTTTCTTCAACTTTAATAGTCCTCTGACTTTCTTCATCTTGTTGATGCTTATCAGATTGTCAAAATTTACATGACATAGCCTCTTGTGCCACAACCATACATCATCAGTTTGAACTATGAGACAAGAAGCATCTTCCATATCAAGGTAAAACAAATTACTCTTAGTTTGATCACCTTTTCCTATTAGACTTCCTTGAGAGTCATAAATCTTAGCAATTCATTTTTCAAATTCAACCTTACATCCTATGTTGCCTAACTATGAGACACTTAACAAGTTATAATTTAGGCCTTCAACATAGTATGCATTATCACATGATATCTTTCCAGTAAGCTTGATACTGCCTTTCCCTTTGATCTGACATGGTGCATTGTTACCAAATCTAACACTATTTCCTTCATATTGAGTAAAGGTAATGAACTTACTTTTGTCTCTAGTCATGTGATGAGAGCATCCACTATCTATGATCCATCTATCATTCTTGTTCATGTAGGTTACCAGGGTAGTTGCTTCATCTTCATCTGATTCATCTTTCATAGCCACATAGACTACTTCATCATCATTCTCGTCAGAGTCTTCTTCAACAATGTAGCATCTTTTGCCTTTACCTTTGTAGTCCTTGTTGTCCTCTTTCTTGTTCTTGAAGTTTCCTCCATCCTTGTAATTTTTCTTTTGTGTGCATCTGGCTGCAATGTGACCGACTTCATTATAGTTAAAACAAATGATTGGTAACTTAACTTTGAATTTGCCTCTTCCTCTGTGAAATCTTCTTGCTAGTAATGCTTCCAATTGGTCTACATCATCTTCATTAGTGTTACTATCATTGGATACATACTTTCCTTTTCCATTATTTTTCTTTGTTTGCATCTCATCATTGTCTTTTATTGTCATCTTGGCTTTGAATGCAGATTCAAAGTTTTCTGGCTTGTAGTTGTCAAAGTTGGATAGCTCAAAGGTAGTGAGTCTTCCAATTATTCCTTCAAATGATAATGCATTGCCTGGTACACACCTTAGCTCTTAGATGGCTGATACTCTTATAGCATAGATAGGAAGAAAAGTTCTAAAGTATTTGCTACATACTGTTTCTTCTGCTAACTGTCCTCCTAGGCTTCTTATGGCACTAACTACTTCCTTCATCCTTGCACCATATTGAGAAGCATTCTCTCCTTCTTCCATTTTCATATCATCAAATTTTCCTCTTAGGCTCTCTCTTTTAGCTCTCTTGACATTGTCATCTCCTCCATAGATCCTTGATAATGTTTCCCACATTTGATGTGAAGTATCACATCCTTTGATGTCATCATACTCGGAATAGCTTAGTGTTGAAGCAATATCTAACATTGCTTGATTGTGCTCCTTCTTCCTGCTCATGTCATCTATAGTGAGGGGTCCTACAGGGTCTACATGATCAACTGTGATTAAGGTTTTTGCATAGTCGCCTATTGATCCAAGATGTAGCTTCATTAGACTTTTCCATGCAACAAAGTTGTCTTTGTTTAGCTTGGGAACTTCTCTCTTGGACATCTTGATCTTCCTGCTGCTAGTACCTTGAAGCAAATCAGCAGTGGGCTCTTATACCAATTGTTAGAATTCTTTAGAATAACTGAGAGGGGGGGGGGTGTGAATCAGTTATCTAAGGTCCAATGATGTCCAATACAATTTTTTCTACAAATCCTTAATGGCACATAACTGAAACCATCATGAATGTAATTGAACATAAAACAACCATGAAAAGTAAACATGCATCACACCATAACACTAAGGATTTGATAACCCAGAAACCCTCCAGGAATAAGAAAGTAAAACTGGAGTGGGGATGATACCCATAAAATATCTGCGCAATTGATTTCAACCACTTCTGATGGTCTACCCTATTAAAGGCTACATCACATTGTTAAATGTGACCTTGTTAAAAGATTTAAGAACATTCAACTTGGAATGTCACCCTATTAAAGGATTTACATAGAGCTATTAGGCTCACCCAAATCCATGGGATTTTTAGTCACCTTCTCAAAAGAATATTTCATCCCTCTCTAAGGATCTCCTATCCTCCTCCTAAGGATCTCTTTATCCTTCTCCTGGGGATCTTCTATCCTTTTCCTGAGGCTTGTCCACCTAGATGTTAAGCTAACCTAGCAATGTAGGGTTTCAATATCTAATACAATGGTAAGAATTAATAGAAGGGTTTTGACTTGATACAGATTGCAATCCTAACTGTGTAGATTTCAAATCACTCTTCAGTTCCTTTCTTTGCTTGGCTTTTCTCCTTTGTAGTGCTGACAGCTTGTTCACCCTTCAAGATCTGTCTCCTTGAGTTCTTCCACTCATTATGCCAATTTAATCTATGGTCACTTGATCAACTCAGAGTGTCGATGCTCTGTTCTTACTCCTCTTGGCTTCTTTGCATGATCACACTTAAGACCAACTCCCTCTCATGCATGCACACTTGATCACTGACCTATAGCTCCTTATAAAGAAGTTATGTTCTTGATTTCCCACTCAAATCTCCCTTTCCAATTTTAGGGTTTCAATGGATTAGGTAGGAACATTGTATCTGTCCCATATCTTGTTTCTATTTAGAAATTTCATGATAAATCCATTAGCATTCGCCAAAAATGTTTTACATAGTGTGTTGTGCCACCAGCTAATCATTCTTATCTTCTATCTAGTTGACAAAATTCTAGATAACTATCATGTCGTCTCAGATCTGGAAAATCTTTGACTTTTCAAAATAATGCAGCAACTCGGCATCATTGGTTTATTGATGCTCAGCACCTTCTGTGTTACTTGGCTCCTTAATGTTACTTACTGGCACTCGACACCTGTATCTTGCTTGGCACCCGAAGAAATTTTGTGTTACTTGGCACTTGATCTTCACTCGGCACTTGAAGATTGCTCGCCACTGGAAGATCACTCAGCACATACTAAGTTGAACTTGCTCGGCTTCAATTGAGAATCTGTTCGGCACCAACTAGAACTTAGTTAATCCTTACATCATGTGTCTTTGTGTGTCCATTCTCTGTGTCTTAGAGTATGTCATCAATACACTATTTTATCAATGGCTTAGTTGATCCTTATACTTCATTACAACATCATAACATCAACCTTTCTCTAGGTACTCTAGTTACATCTTATTGATTTCCATCTCCTTGTCAATCAACCAATTGATAGTATTTGGATCACTAAAGCAATTATCATTCCTACAAGTAGCAAGTTTGACATCAATGAAAAAACAATGATTGAAAACATTCTTTACCAGTTCCATTATTCTTCATTCATGATCTTTTTAATCATTTCCAACACGTGTACCCTTATTGAGTTGGTTATAGTTAATGCTTATATCTGCACATATGGTTTTGAAAGAAACATTTGGTGTAAATAATGTGTATATCTACAATTATATTTGCACATATGGTTTTGAAAGAAAAATTTGGTGTAATTAATGTGTAAAATTTGGTGTAATTAATGTGTATATCTACAAAAATATTGGACATGTTGTAGTTAATGTTTATATCTGCACATATGGTTTTGAAAGAAATATTTGGTGTAATTAATGTGTATATTTATAAAAATATTGGACATGTTGTACTTAATGTTTATCCACACATATGGTTTTGAAAGAAACATTTGGTGTTGAAATAGTATAAAAAAATTTACAAAATTAATGTTTTACAAGAAAATGCACCCGAAGAACTGTTAACTTAGAAGCAAGAAAATGGTATATCTGCAAAAATACTGGACACATTATTTATATCTACACATATGGTTTTGAAAGAAAAATTTGGTGTAATTAATGTGTATATCTACAAAAAGATTGGACATGTTGTACTTAATGTTTATATCTAAACATATGGTTTTGAAAGAATCATTTGGTGTAATTAATGTGTATATCTGCAAAAAGATTGGACATGTTGTAGTTAATGTTTATATTTGCACATATGGTTTTCAAAGAGAAATTTGGCATAATTAATGTGTATATTTGCAAAAATATTGGACATGTTGTAGTTAATGTTATATCTGCACATATGGTTTTGAAAGAAACATTTGGTGTAATTAATGTGTATATTTGCAAAAATATTGGACATGTTGTACTCAATGTTTATATTTGCACATATGGTTTTGAAAGAAAAATTTAGGTAATTAATGTGTGTATCTGCAAAAATATTGGACATGTTTATATTTGTGCATATGGTTTTGAAAGAAACATTTGGTGTAATTAATGTATATATTTGCAAAAAGATTGGACATGTTGTACTTAATGTTTATATCTACACATATGGTTTTGAAAAAAAACATTTGGTGTAATTAATGTGTATATCTGCAAAAAGATCAGACATGTTGTAGTTAATGTTTATATCTGCACATATGGTTTTGAAAGAAACATTTGGTGTAATTAATGTGTATATCTGCAAAAATATTGGACATGTTGTACTTGATGTTTATATCTACACATATGGTTTTGAAAGAAACATTTGGTGTAATTAATGTGTATATTTATAAAAATATTGGACATGTTGTACTTAATGTTTATCCACACATATGATTTTGAAAGAAACATTTGGTGTTGAAATAGTATAAAAAGTTTTACAAAATTAATGTTTTACAAGAAAATGCACCTGAAGAACTATTAGCTTAGAAGCAAGAAAATGGTGTTGAAATAGTACAGAAAGTGCTTGACATGAGAGCTCCGCGAGTGAGGGTGTTGACCAATCTTAAAAACTTGAATGTTGAAATGAAAGCTATCGAGAATGAAACACATATGCCCCTTGTCCTCTATCCCCTTCCTCTTTATTCCTCTTGTTTGTAACTCCTTGTCACACCCTCCATTCTTCTTCTTGTTTTCTTGAACATTTGGGGAGTCGTTCACATGATTTCTCATTAGTTCATATTTCAATCAAATTCTTTTCTCCAACTTAGCCATCTATTGGTTTATCCATGTGCGAGTGAATGGTGTTAAACATGAGTCATTATTGCGTCAAAATTTCATCTTTGTTTAACCAAACTATAGCAAGAATTACATTCTTTCTTGTTCTGTCATGACCAACTTGGAAATAGCATCTGCATTTTCTTAAACTAGCATATCCTAATATCTTAAGTGCTAGTTTCTTAGGATTTTTTGTTTCAAGAATTTTGTTGGTTTTTCTATACGTTCTTTATCTATTTTCTCCTTTAAAACTTTGCGTACATGCGATCTTTAAAGAAAATACATTTCTCACAAGATCATTACCCTCCAATTTATTGCATTTAAGATATTAGGATTTGTCATGATCACCTTGGAATTTTTCATGTATTGCATGTACATTTGCTTTGCCATTGCTTTTAAGAGTGTTTCAAGGTTGGAAACCACTTCAACATCCTTTCCATGGTTTAGAGGTAATGTCATTGTGGCAGAGGCTTATGTAAGGGAGTCAGCCTCATGATTATGCCATTTACATAGAAGTAAAACTTTCTTCTTCAACTCCTTTCACTCAAATCTTGACTCAAGTTATTCTTCCAACAGTGAGAATAACTACTACAAATTCTTGGGAGCCAAGGGATCCTAAACCTATGCTACATTTTCTGGAGAGATGGGAGAATTTACTACTGAATTTAGTACTTCATAACATTTTGGATCATATAGTGATGCCCAAATAAACAACAACAATAGATGCTTGTGATCCTGACAAGGAGACTATGCCAATACATGCAAGGTTACATCCTTGGCTTCCATTGTTGGGCCATCGTATGGAGCCTTTATATTTGACCATTCGTTATAATTTGGGGAACACACTTCATGCTTGGCATGTAAGTGATGCATCTATATATGCAATTTTATCACCTTGAAAAATTACATTTGATCCTGCTAGCTAGGAACAGTTGATTGTTTAAATTATTTTCAATTGAAAAATTATTTCTCCATCTTCAAGTAACCTAAATCCTTGCTTCTCCTAGCTGTATTGTTTCTCTATTGTTATATATTCTATAATAGATTTTCAATTTCTTTCTCCATATTTTTATGATGCATAGAAAAACCCATATCATCTTAGGATAACACTAAAGAAAGTGGTTGAAAATATATGAATAAAGAACTCAAAAAGTATTTCAACTAAATAAATAATTTGTGTTTCCAATGTTATTTATGAAATACTAAACTAGCTAATCATCATATAATTACAACGATCAAAGTATGCACAAAGTAAGATCTTGGTACACAAAATTTCAACAAAAAAATAGAGGGAACAAAATTCAAATAGGGAGTCATATAGTATCTAACTATAATTATGAATTAAACATAATATCAAATACAACCTTGTTTACAATGTAATATCATTCTGTGTATTTTTTTAGTCCACGCCAATATCAATAACCTTGTTTTTACTATACAAAGTTTTTTTAAGTCAGTAACCTTTTTCTGTTTTAATTTGGGAAGTAATCCCCTTGAATTGGGCATACCATGTTTTCTATCCAAGTAGTATCAGGACAAGCACAAACAACTCCTAGAATTGTTGTTCATAGACCTAGTGGATATTCATGCACACCCAATTCTAAAGATGCCACCATTAGATATCTTAGTTTTAGATAATCATATAAGAATTTGGGTTATGGTGCTCAACCTATGAGCACTCTAAGCCTTATCTTATCCTAGATGTCAACTAGGTACGTTCTATCAGAAAAAAGACTTAATCCCCACGTGCCTTTCAAGAATCAATTACATTCAACATTGAGATCATTGCAATTATTTTTATTAATGGTGGAATTTATTTTTTATGATCACAAAGGAAACTATTGGAGTGAATGTGTTTCTTGATCAACATCAATAAGCTAGAGAGTAAAAACTCATCCATACCCCAAAATGACAAAGGAAATCAAAGGCATAACAAAACAAAAAATGGAGTATATCTTAGATGTAGAAGATCACCTAGCATTTGGTGGAGCTAAGAAAAGAGTCCAGGGTTGATAAAATTGAACTAATATTGCATAGCTCATGCTTTCAACTCTATTTATTTTTCTATTCAACAAAATAGGAAGAGTTTGTATAGTAAAAATATCATTCTGTGCATTATGTGTATTTTTTAATATTTTCTATGATATGTTTCTATAAAATTTCTTGCGAACTCTACCCATTTTTCATGGTCTGTATTATTTTTGTGTAGGATCTTGAAGTAATTCACTTAGCACAAGTTGAGTGAGTTTTATTGTTTTATTATTTAGATTTCTGAATATGTATGTAGTTGGATCATTCTTTCTATTGTGTATATAATATGTAATAAGCAACTTTAAAAAGATCCCTTTGAATATATAAAGACATACATGTTTAGAAGGAAAAAAAAAAGAACATTTACATATGTACCTCTTCCCTTCCTAGAAGAAAATTGTAGAGAAAGGGCACGTAGATCACTAGGGCGCACCACGACAATGAAATTGCAGAGCAGGGACATGACACAACAATGAAATCGCATAGCAAGCGCATGACATGACAATGAAATCACAGAGCAAGGGCACAACAATGAAATGCAAAGATCACGAGGGCACAACAACCAAATGCACTGATCACAAGAGCCATGACAACTTTCACAACACTACACCTCTTTCACACGCAGCTATCCACAATCAAAATCAAATAGGAAATGATTATCATGTTTTCTTTTTTTTTGGTTATGCTCGTGGGGGCGTCAATTATAATTCCAATGTCACTATTACAAGGATGTCGAGGACAATTGCAAAAATAAAATAAAAAAATCACCAAAAATTACACTGCCATCACAATTTGAACCCAAATGTTATAGTACAACTAGTTAAGCACATTTGCCTCATTGTCAATAAATAAGAGCATATGGAAGATCTTGGAGTAAATCCTAGTATGCACAAAGAATGCCTTGGTTTAGAACCACGTGACTAGTCCAATTTAAATTAAAAGACACCTGGCTAAGAGTTGACTGTTAGGCCAAAAACATAAGAAAAGATGAAAGAAAAATGAAAACAAAAAGAATAAAAAAACATGGAATACACAAATTTATAATAATTAAATAAATACAAAAATAGAGCTTCTCATCAATTACCAACATAACCAAAGTACCTACAAAATCTACACTCATACGCATGCATTGATGCACACAGAGGGGAGACAAGCATGATCTAAATTTCATGGCTTTGAAGAGAAAAATGCAGGGATAAATTTGAACACATATTATGAATAAAAATAGAAGGTTTTTTTGCACATTTTAAATAAAATAAAATTATCAAATTATTTTTCATTAAATCTTACAAATGAAATCTAATATGTAGATTGAAATGAATTTGAGAAATAAATATAATATACGTTGTAAGAAATAATAAACTAAAATTCATAGAGTATATTTGAAAATGTTAGAGATCTTTGATCAAAATTTGTGAGAGAAAAAAAAAATTTAACCATGGGTTTACATGACACAAGTTAAGATATTTAAAATTTAAAAGCAAAATTAACATAAAATAATTTAATATGAAATTAAACATAATTTAGAACCTCATTAAAAGATAAGAATGCAAAGTTAGCATAAATTAATCCAATATGAAATTAAAATGCCACCATGAGAAATGCAAGAAATTTTAGTTGTACTAAGAGAGCCAGCAAAGAGACATAAGAATTTGAAAGGATAAAAAAAAAGGCAACCCCTTTGTGACATTATGAATGGTGCAAATTCAGAGAGAGAGAGAGAGAGAGAGAGAGAGAGAGAGAGAGAGAGAGAGAGAGAGAGAGAGAGAGAGCATCCATTTGTGTAGTTTTGGAGAATGAGAGAAGGTTATTTCTTAAATAGAGACAAGGAGAGGAGTTGCACGTGTAGCTGCTAATTTTATCAATGTTTTAATTTATAATAAGTGTGTGTGAAGTGTCAATAGGTGTTCCCTCATGGTTTTTTACTATGAGTATTGGCCTTAGGCAAGGAGACCTTCTCTCTTCCTATCTACTTATAATTGTGGTGGATGTCCTAAGTAGGAACCTGAATAGACATAATATCTCAAACTATATTTGTGGTGTCAAAGTTACCTCTAACATTGTTCCCTCTACTCATTAGCAATTCGTTGATGATATTGTCCTTTTTGGAGAAGCATTTGTATCTCAAGCTAATGCTTGGAAGTCATTGTTAGCTAACAATGCCAAGTTATTTGGTCAATATATCAAATTTGATAAGAGTAGCCTTTTCTTTTTCAATACCCCATAAGACATTCAAAGAAACATTTTTGTTGTATTGAAATGTCAAATCCAATGTTTACCAAATATGTATCTTGGCCTACCCTTTTCGCCGAAGAAACCTAGTCTCATTTACTGGAATAGTGTTATTGAGAAATTCCAAAAGAAACTAGCCAAATGGAAAGGAAAAATATTAAGTTTTGGAGTCAAGCTTCTTCTCCTTAAAGTTGGCCTCTAAAGCATTCTTGTGTACCTTATGTCCTTTTAATGCCTACGAAGGTGACAAATTCCCCACAGAAAATTCAAAATAACTTAATGTGTTCTGGAGTGGAGGAAAAAAAGATGACCCTTATCAACTAGAATCAAGTGTGTAAATCCAAGGAGAATGGAGACCTCAGTATAAGGAATTTTAAAAATATGAACAAAGCTCAAGTCTCTAAATTGGGCTAGCTAACCTTGGAAGGAGATAAATATTGGTCTAAAATCTTAAGGGCCAAATACTTATTTTATGGCCCTTCCTATTTTTATCTTAGTGGGAATAACTCTAATGGCATCTCTATCCTCTGGAAGAACATATTGAAAACCAAAGGCTTGACTAGAAGAGGAAGTAACATGCAAATAGGAAATGGAAGACGAAACTTATTTTGGGAAGAAATATGGAAGGATGAGGTTCCCATCAAGGAGGCGGTTGACAACCAAGGACTGATGGACTAGTTTATGGTGAATGTGGGTGAGAAGGTGGAGAACTACCTAGAATGGGGAAATGACAATGCAAGATGGAAGGACTTAACTAGATTGTGGCAAGTCGAAAGAGATTCTAGAAGAAGTAGGAATATTAGTAAGAAAGCAGTCACATATCTTATGGATATGCTCCCTGATCCTAGTCACTTTAACCAATTCCAAGAAGATGAATGGATTTGGAGATATAAAATGAACAACTTATTCTCGGTTAGCTCTACCTACAGGGCACAAGAAGACAATCTTGTGGGAGAGAGATTCTAGAAGAACATTTGGATTCATAATCTACAACCTAAAATAAATTGCTTCTAGTGAGTAGTGGCTCACACTTGATAATCTATCTAAATACGGTTTGAATCTAGCTAATAGATGTGCTCTTTGTGAGAAGGATGTTGAGTTTATCAATCATATATTGTTACATTTCTCTTTCATTGTTCAAATCTGGACCCTTAGAGAACAGAAGAAAGCTACTAACTATTTGGCCACATGGGGAATGAACTACGAGGAGTGGAAGATGGTGACTCAGATGGAGTGCATGCAAGAGTTAAGTCTAATTGTTTTAAATGATAATAAAAAAATATAATGACATGTAATAGGAATATTAAAGGTGGTAGGTGGATTGTTAAGTTGTTGAGTCATCATGGCTCATTTTCTAAGAGTATTAAAAGATATAATCTGAATGGGCTTTTATTGAGTGTCAAGCTCAATAAATGCATGAATAATGGTTTTAATCTTGTTGGTGTAAATAAGTATTTACTTAATACACTTACTTAAGTTTACTTAGGTTAATGCATTATTTAATTATTTTGCATTATTTTATTATTATTTTAGGTGAGACACTTAGGAGTTTGTGTACTCTCATTGAGTTACACAACTCTAATTATGCACATGGTGTCTACAACATAGGAGTATGCATCATTCACTGAGTTGTCATGTTGACAACACAATTATTCACACTCCTCATTTAGCACATGTTGTCTACACCACTAATTTGCGTGCTACACCATTGTAGGCTTATCCTTACATCATCGCACTTAATCTTGTGCTTAATGGAGGATAACCCATATCTGGTGGACATGTGCTTGGTTGTATGACTTGTCATGTTGCTAACTTCTATGCATTCTAGAAGCTCTCCTAAGGCCTTTATATGCAGGCACTCCTACTGTACTCTCAACTAGTTATTGAATGAATATCATCATTCTGATCATACTCTATCTATTTTGGTCTACTGTGTGCTTGTGTTGAGTTCTTTAGTTCTTGGGTGAATTCTAGCCTAAGCCAAATTCTTACATGGTATCAGAGCTCGGGGAGATTATCATCACTAGCCGTTCAAGACCATCATCTTGCTTCAGCACCATAGCCCGAATCCGGAGTATCGCTACCATCAGGAGCATCTAGAGCCATATTTGACCTTGCCATTGCGTCTGGAACACTAATTCAGTGAAGATTGACTATAAATTTGGTGAAATTTGATTGTGAGGCAAAAAAATTTGCAAATCATAACCCAAAGGCCCCGATTTGCAGATCGGGTATGATCATTTTATTGATTTGCAGATCAGGTATGATCATTTTATTAATCTCATGAAGCCAAAAAGTACTTCCCATATCGTTTCATTAATCAAGCTTTGTTGTGCAAATCATACCCCATATCTTTACCTGTTATTTCCCAAGGTGGTTGGTAATACCAATATCAGATATTTATGGAGGTGAGTTGGGAAGTGGTCTACTCAACTGAGGCTTTAGATGTGGCATGTCATCATGATTTATCACATATTTCACATTGATGGTAGAAAGAAAACCCAACTATGTGAAGTGGTATGAAACAAAGATTGAAAGTAAGATTTGTGACAATATTTTAGACCTATTAATGATTATGGCTTATCTTTTGCGTCACCCTTATTTGGAAACATAATTTCCTTCTATGTCCTCTAAGTTGGACTCAATAATATTCATAATCTTTAGTTGTTAGAGGAAGGTGCCATGATGAGTGACATTGCAGAGAATACCATGAGAGACCTGTTGAAACATGTTGAACCTAGAGACTATAAAGAGCTGAAGTAGAATAAAGAAACTTGGGGATATTTTTTTAAGGAGGGTCTACATTTCTATATCCAGGCCATAAAGGTTCACAACATTGTTCTCTCCACTATGTTTGTTGATTCTTGGAACAAAGGACCGATGGAGATTGGTAGTATCAAATTTGTGGTGATGCCATAAATCATTGGAGAAGCGACAGGCCTAGAATGTGTTGGTGTTAGAGTGGAAAGGAAAGGTACGTTGGACTATAGCAAATTTAGGTATAAGTTCTTTGAAGGAACAAAAGAACATGTTCATGTGAGTTCTAGAAATGAGTATGATAGGATCTCTATCCCTAGCCCTTTTGGTGCCATTTTCTACTGGTTAATCATGTATTTTACTCTTGTAGGTCGTTACACGACCTATCATGGTTATCATTTTCTATTGCTTAATATGCTTAGACATGGGGAAAAAGTTGACATTCTATTCTTCTTATTTTCCCCTCTAGTCAATAGTATTATCCTGGGAGAAAATCCTCCTATCCACCAAGGGCTCATTTTTTTCCTTTATCACCATATTTGTGCTCATCGCCCAGGTTTTAGTAGATGTATCTCGCCCATAGATAAACCCATAACCCCTAGAGCTCCTAATTCCTCAGTGGTTATCAAAGAAATCTATGCTGATAAGCTCCAATTGGAGTTCCCTCAAATTTTGGATAACCCTCATCACACTAAATCTAAGATTTTTTTTAATCTTTGGGACAATCCCTTTTTATCGAGGCCCCCAAGTAGGGAAAACATGCAGCTTTTACGAAATTTTTTAATTATTACATATGCAAATTATTCCATCTAACATTTTTAACATTAAGAGGATGTCATAAATACTGTAGTCTAAAGATTCTTTATCCCCACAGATTACTAATTTTCAATATGGGTCTAAATTTCACTATGGGCGCTCAACCACACCAGACAGTCCTAAGAAGAACAATCTAGACATAAATGCATCATGAAACTAATCATAACTTTTTCTGTAATAAGTGTTACCTAGTGGCTTCTGTTTGTCTTATGAACAAGTGATTACAATAGTATATTGCTTACGACAAATAGATTAAGTAAAATCTATCTACTACCATTACTTAAACAATTAGAAAATATAAAAATCTTGTATGGCAATTCGCAAGAGACTAACACCAGTTTAAGTAGGAGACCAGCTTTAAACAATAGGTATGTCTAAGAGGATTTTAGGACAGTTTTATATGGTAAATCGAAAGAGAATATATATCAATATAAAGGTGTATGTGGTTAAGTCGTTGGGTCTTCATAAAATCCCAAGCTCAGATTCTTCCAATCATATCCCATATTGTGTTCACACAAACTAATGAATGATTATCTTATTTTTATGTGTTAAAGAGATTTTTGTTTTCTTCAATATGTTTATTTTGATTTGAGTCAAAGAGAAGTCTAAATAGAAACTAACAAAGAACATATGCATCTAGAGAGTTCGAGTCATATATGCATGTAACAGTTGGTCTTGATGGAAACAAAGCACAGAGTTAATGTGTTGTCATGTTCTACACAAACATTCTATTTGCTTCGCTATCTTGCTCGCCCTATTTTCATTTCAGATTCTATAGTAATAAGTCCACCATATAATCATAATAGAGTATATCTTACGTCAGATCATGTGTTAAAAGAGTTAATAATGGATGGGGCCAGGTAAGGGAAAAGGGTTTAATGAGGATGTGTGGGAGAAGTAGAATGGTGTGTTGGTGAAGTGACTGAAGAATCTAAGTATGTTAATGGCAAAGTCTTGGCACTAGCTAAATAGCAAAATATTTGCACCGTTATAGTCCGTGCCACGTACGTGCCCATAGGCCAATACGACCGTCCTTCCACTGCACACACTCAACATGACAGAAATTCACAGGATTGTATTTCTCTAAAGTTTTAGATATTTAAATATTTGAACTTTAGAATGTTGAATAATTTATTTAAAGTTATTTGGTTAGTTTATAAATTAATTTTAATATTATGTAATCAATGTTTTTAATAGGTATTTAAGATTTTATTAAGTAAGTCTATTTAATTGAATTTTATATCAAACATTTTGTTTAATTTATAGATAAATTATAATTTATTTTTGAATTCTATCTAATGTAAACTATCAAACATATTATAATATAGGATACTAAATATTAATATTTAAATATATGTTTAAATTCACTAAAATTCAATATTGAATAGGAAATATTTATTAGGAACAAAGAAAATATTAAGAAAACTCTTTGATTTTTCATTATGTATGAATTATGATTATTGTTTATAAAATATTTTGAATATTTAAAATAATATATACTATTTTTTTAATTTCAATCAACATGATTAAGAATATATATTAACTTAAATTAAATATTTATTTGAAAATAATATGACATGAGTTTAAAATATTATAATTAAACAAATTATCAAAAAAGATAACAAAATATTAATATTAAATTTATTATAAATATATTTTATTATTTAAATTAACGTACATAATAAAATATAGATAATGTAACATATTATAAATTTTATCTTATTTTAAATTGAATTACTAAAATCTAACAAATTTATAAAATAAATAATATTTAAATAATACATATATAATTAGATAAAATAACTAATTTAATTATTTGCATTTAAATTATTTATAAATTAACAACAGTATAATAAATAATTATAAATTAATAGTGACAATTTTTTTCCAAAATCATTGAAATATTATTCTAGATTATATAAATATTAAAATTAATTTATAAATTAAATCAATAACTTAAAATAAAATATTTAAAGAGATGCATTATATATTTTTAATATTGAAACTTCTAGACTTAAAAACAAAATATAAAAATATAATCAATTGCATTGAAAAACTTTAAAACGTAATCATAATATAATCGTTTGAGAGAAATACGATCCTTGGCAATTTTCGTCACGTTCAGCGAGTGCAGTGAAAGGACGGTCGTATAGGTCTATGGCCTCGTGATCAGGACGGCCATGGAACTCATACGGCTTCGACTGCTGTGGGCTCTGAGGTTAATGGGGCCAGTCTTTTGGACTATGCTAATGGAACCGCTAGAGGAATGGCCCCCAAAGCGAGGATTGCATTATGTTGGGTCGGTGGGTGTTTTAGTACTGATATCTTCAAGGCCATTGATAAAGCTGTTGCAGATGGCGTTAATGCCTCTCGATGTCTCTCGGCGGTGGGATTGCACCGTGTTACAGAGACAGTATTTCTCTCGGAGCATTCGGAGCGATGCAGAGGGGAATTTTTGTGTCTTGCTCGGCTGGTAACAGTGGCCCGGATGCGGTTAGTTTGTCCAATGTTGCGCCGTGGATTGCAACTGTGGGAGCTTCTACCATGGATCGGAACTTTCCTGCCGAGGTTGTGCTCGGAAATGGAGTAACCTTCAGTGGAGTTTCTCTCTACCAGTGCTCGGGAAAGCGGTTCCCCTGGTTTACCAGAGCTCAAACACGATTTCCGCAGGAGGAAGCCCGATGAATCTGTGCCTCATCGGGACTCTGGATCTCAAAACCGTGGCGGGTAAGATTGTTGTCTGTGACAGAGGGATTACGGCCCGGGTAGCCAAAGGATCAGTGGTGAAATATGCCGGTGGAGCGGGAATGATCCTGGCGAACACAGAGGCAAACTGTGAAGAACTCGTAGCAGATTGTCACATGTTACCGGCATCTGCAGTCGGGCGGAAAGAGGGGGAATTGATCAAAAAGTACATAAAATCGACCCCAAATCCCACAGCAACAATCCTCTTCAAGGGCACAGTATTGGGCGTCAAGCCATCCCCTGTTGTTGCAGCTTTTTCATCCCGAGAACCCAATATTGTGAAGTAAAGATATTATTTCCTTCCAATAGGATCATAGTTAATGACTAGAATTTATTTTTTAAAAAGAAAAATCAAATAGTATCTAAAAATAATGCAAGATACTAGAGGCTTCTCTTAGTTTCATAATTTCTACTCCTTCCTTTTAGCCCTAGTTGCACTTCTATGGAAATTTAGACCCATATTGAAAATTAGTAATATGTGGGGATAAAGTATCTTTAGACACAGTATTTGTGACATCCTCTTAATGTTAAAAATGTTAGATGGAATAATATGCATACGTAATAATTAAAAAATTTCATAAAAGATGCATGTTTTCCCTACTTGGGGGCCTCGATAAAAAGGGATTGTCCCAAAGATTTAAAACAATCTTAGATGTAATCTGATGAACTGATGATGGGCCAACACCACCCGTACCAACTCACAACCAAAAATGCAACAAGATGAAGACAAGAGAGATGACAAAAATGCTTCATAAAGCTTCCATTAATTAATACTTGAAATTCATTACAATATTCTCCAAATGGAAAAACTCCAAATTCTTACAATATAAGAGATATTTGCTTACTAAGAGCTTCTACTTTCCCAAACTTATACTTCTCGAGCTTCCTTACAAGAGATTACATACAAAGAGCTTCACTACAAGAGCTTACACTTGAAGAGCTTTTACTTGAAGAGCTTCTATTTCTCAAACTTGATTACAAATGATAATAGGCCTTTCTTAAATAGGCACTTCTAACCCAAGACATTACAAACACAACCAATGTGGGATAAAAGGTAAATACAACTACCTATAAATAAATATTAAATTTCCACCCAAATACAACTAAGCACCCAACAAATATTAAATACATGATTTAAGGAACTTTCCACAAACTTCTAAAATGCCACCTACACACCTCGATTAATGGAATGACAACAATTTTTATTATTTTCTATTTACGCCACCTATGCACCTTGAAAATAGAAATTCTTCTTTTCTCCCTTTTTCCTATTTTTCAATTTTTAATTATTTTTCTTCCTATTTTCATCACTTTCTCTCTCCTCCATAATCTTTTTTTTTCTAATAATTTAATTTTCCCATGCAAGATGCTCCTGCATCATGAGGGTTATCCAAAATTCGAGGGAACTCCAATTGGGGCTTATCAGCACATATTTCTTTGATAACCACTACGGAATTAGGAGCTCTAGGGGTTTTGGGTTTATCTATGGGCGGGATACATCTACCAAAACCTAGGCAATGAGCACAAATATGGTGATAAAGGACAAAAATGAGCCCTTGGTGAATAGGAGGATTTTCTCCTACGATAATATTGTTGACTAGAGAGGAAAATAAGAAGAATAGAATGTTAACTTTTTTCCCATGTCTAAGCATATTAAGTAATGGAAAATGATAACTAGGATAGGTTGTGTAACGACCTTCAAGAGTAAAATACTTGATTAACCAGTAGAAAATGGCACCAAAAGGGCTAGGGAGAGACATCCTATCATACTCATTTCTAAAACTCACACGAACATGTTCTTCTATTCCTTCAAAGAGCTTATACCTAAATTTACTATAGTCCAACGTACCTTTCCTTTCCACTCTAATGCCAACACATTCTAGGCCCATCACTTCTCTAATGATTTATGGCATCACCACAAATTTGATATATATCTGAACAATGAAAGAGAAATGTAACAATAGATGATTGATAAGCTCAACATCCTTCTAACACAGAGCACATTTGTTAGCTAGCTTCAGACCGTGTTTAGATAGATTGTCAAGCATGAGCCACTACCCATAGGAAGCAATTTTTTTAGGTTGTAGATTATGAATCCAAATGTTCTTCTAGAATCTCTCTCCCACAATATTTTCTTCTTGTGCCCTGTAGGCAGAGCTAACCGAGAATAGCTCATTGATTTTATATCTCCAAATCCATTTATCTTCTTGGAATTGGTTAAAGAGACTAGGATCAAGGAGCATATCCATAAGATATGTGACCGCTTCCTTACTAATATTCTTGCTTCTTCTAGCATCTCTTTCAACTTGCCACAATCTAATTAAGTCCTTCCATCTTGCATTGTCATTTCCTCATTCTAGGTAGTTCTCCACCTTCTCACCCACATTCACCATCAACCAGTCCATCAGTCCTTCATTGTCAATGGCCTCCTTGATGAACCTCATTGTTCCATATTGCTTCCCAAAATAAGTTTTTTCTTCCATTTCCTATTTTTATGTTACTTCCTCTTCTAATCAAACCTTTGGTTTTCAAAATGTTCTTCCATAGGATAGAGCTTCCATTAGAGTTATTCCCACTAAGATAAAAATAGGAAGGGCCATAAAATAAGTGTTTGGCCCTTAAGATTTTAGGCCAATATTTATCTCCTTCCAAGGTTAGCCAGCCCAATTTAGAGACTTGAGCATTATTCATATTTTTAAAATTCCTTATACTGAGGCCGCCATTCTCCTTGGATTTACACACTTGATTCTAGTTGATAAGGGTCATCTTTCTCTTTTCCTCCACTCTAGACCACATAGAGTTATTTTGAATTTTCTCTAGGGAATTCGTCAACTTTGCAGGCATTAAAGAAAAGGACATAAGGTACACAAGAATTCTTTAGAGACCAGCTTTAAGGAGAAGAAGCTTGCCCCAAAAACTTAATATTTTTCCTTTCCATCCAGCTAGTTTCTTTTGGAATTTCTCAATAACACTATTCTAGTATGTGAGACTAGATTTCTCCGGTGAAAAGGGTAGGCCAAGATACATATTTGGTAAACATTGGATTTGACATTCCAATACAACAAAAATGTTTCTTTGAATGTCTTATGAGGTATTGAAAAAGAAAAGGTTACTCTTATCAAAGTTTATATATTGACCAGATAACTTGGCATAGTTAGCCAAATAACTTGGCATGGTTAGCTAACAATGACTTCCAAGCATTAGCTTCAAATATGAATGCTTCTTCAAAAAGGACAGTATCATCAACAAATTACTAATGAGTAGAGGGAAGAATGTTAGAAGCAACTTTGACACCACAAATAGAGTTTGAGATAATGAGTCTATTCAAGTTTTTACTTAGGACATCCACCACAGTTATAAATAGATAGGAAGAGAGAGGGTCTCCTTGCCTAAGGCCAATACTCGTAGTAAAAAACCATGAGGGAACACTTATTGACACTTCGCACAAACTTATTATAAATTAAAACATTCATAAAATTAGTAGTTACATGTACAACTCCTCTCCTCGTCTCTATTTATGAAATAACCTTCTCTCATTCTCTAAAACTACACAAATGGATGTCCCCCCTCTCTCTCTCTCTTACACACACACACACACACACACACACAATTTGCACCATTCATAATGTCACAAATGGGTTGCCTTTTCTTTTATCCTTTCAAGTTCTTATGTCTTTGTGTTGGTTTTCTTAGTACATCTAAAATTTCTTGCATTTCTCATGGTAACATTTTAATTTCATATTGAATTAATTTATGTTAAATTTTCATACTTATCCTTTTAATGAGGTTCTAAATTATTTTTAATTTCATATTAGATTATTTTATGTTAATTTTGCTTTTAAATTTTAAATATCTTAACTTGTGTCATGTAAACACATGGTTATAGTTTTGTCTTCTCTCACAAATTTTGATCAAAGATCTCTAACATTTTCAAATATACTCTATGAATTTTAGTTTATTCTTTCTTACAACTTATATTATATTTATGTCTCAAAGTCATTCAATCTACATATTAGATTTCGTTTGTAAGATTTAATAAAAATAATTTGATAATTTTAGTTTATTTAAAATGTGCAAAAAACCTTCTATTTTTATTCAAAATACGTGTTCAAATTTATCCCTACATTTTTCTCTTCAAAGACATGAAATTTAGATCATGTTTTTATCCCCTCTATGTGCATCAACACATGCTTATGCGTGTAGATTTTGTAGCTACTTTGGTTATGTTGGTAATTGGTGAGAAGCTCAATTTTTGTATTTATTCAATGATTATAAATTTGTGTATTCCATGTTTTTTAATTCTTTCCATTTTCATTTTTCTTTCCTCTTTTCCTATTTTTTTGGCCTGACAATCAACTCTTAGCCAAGTGTCTTTTAGTTTAAATTGGACCAGTCACGTGATTCTAAACCAAGGCATTCTTTGTGCACACTGGGATTTACTCCAAGATCTCCCATATGCTCTTATTTATTGACAATAAGGCAAACGTGCTTAACTAGTTGTTCTACAACATTTGGGTTCAAATTGCGACGACGATGTAATTTGTGGTGATTTTTTTTTGTAAGTATCGCCGACATCATCGTAATACCGACATTGGTGTCATAATTGACACCCTCATGAGCATAAACAAAAAAAAGGAAAACACGACAATCATTTTCTATTTGATTTTGATTGTGGAGAGCTGCATGTGAAAGAGGTGTAGTGTTGTGAAAGTTTTCATGGCCCTTGTGATCAGTGCATTTGGTTGTTGTGCCCTCGTGATCTCTGCATTTCATTGTCATTCCCTTGCTTTGTGATTTCATTGTTGTGTCATGCACTTGCTATGCGATTTCATTGTTGTGTCATGTCCTTGCTCTGTGATTTCATTGTCATGTTGTGCCCTTGTGATCTACGTGCCCTTGCTCTACAATTTTCTTCTAGGGAGGGAAGAGGTACATATGTAAATGTTCCTTTTTTCCCTTCTAAACATGTATGTCTTTATATATTTAGAGAGATCTTTTTTTAAGGTGCTTCTTACATATTATCTACACAATAGAAAGAATGATCCAACTGCATACATATTCCAAAATCCCAATAATAAAACAATAAAACTCACTCAACCTGTGGTAAGTGAATTACTTCAATATCCTACACAAAAATAATGTAGACCACAAAAAAGGGGCAAAGTTCGCAAGAAATTTTACAAAAACATATCATAGCAGATATTACAAAATACACATAATGCACATAATGATATTTTTACTATAAAAACTCTTCCTATTTTGTTGAATAGAAAAATAAATAGAGTTGAAAGCATGAGCTATGCAATATTAGTTCAATTTTATCAACCTTGGACTCTTTTCTTAGCTCCACCAAATGTTAGGTGATCTTCTACTTCTAAGATATACTCCATTTTTTGTTTTCTTAAGCCTTTGATTTCCTCTGTCATTTTAGGGTATGGATGAGTTTTTACTCTCTAGCTTATTGATGTTGATCAAGAAACACATTCACTCCAATAGTTTCCTTTGTGATCATAAAAACTAAATTCCACCATTAATAAAAATAATTGCAATAATCTCAATGTTGAATGTAATTGATTCTTGAAAGGCACGTGGGGATTAAACCTTTTTTCTAATTTAATCAAAAGAGAAATAGAATGTACCTGGCTGACGTCCAGGATAAGCTTAGAGTGCTCATAGGTATAGCACCATAACCCAAATTCTTATATGATTATCTAAAACAAGGAGATCTAATGGTGGCATCTTTCGAATTGGGTGTGCATGAATATCCACTGGGTCTATGAACAAAAATTCTAGGAGTTGTTTGTGCTTGTCCTGATACTACTTGGATAGAAAAAATGGTATGCCCAATTCAAGGGGATTACTTCCCAAATTAAAAAAGGAAAAGGTTATTGACTAAAAAAAACTTTGTATAGTAAAAACAAGGTTATTGATATTGGTGTGGACTAAAAAAATACACATAATGATATTACATTGTAAACAAGGTTGTATTTGATATTATGTTTAATTCATAATTATAGTTAGATACTATATGACTCCCTATTTGAATTTTGTTCCCTCTATTTTTTTGTTGAAATTTTGTGTACCAAGATCTTACTTTGTGCATACTTTGATCATTATAATTATATGATGATTAGCTAGTTTAGTATTTCATTAAATAGCATTAGACACACAAATTATTTATTTAATTGAACTCCTTTTTGAGTTCTTTATTCATATATTTTCAACCACTTTCCTTAGTGTTATCCTAAGATGATCTGGGTTTTTTTATGCATCATAAAAACATAGAGAAAGAAATTGAAAATGAATTATAGAATATATAACAATAGAGAAACAATATAGCTAGGAGAAGCAAGGATTTAGGTTACTTGAAGATGGAGAAATAGTTTTTCAATTGAAAATAATTGAAACAATCAATTGTTCCCAAGTAGTAGGATCCAATACAATTTTTCAAGGTGATAAAATTGCATATGCAGATGCATTACTTACATGCCAAGCATGAAGTGCATTCCCCAAATTATAACAAATGGTCGGATATAAAGGCTCCATATGATGGGCCAACAATGGAAGCTAAGGATGTAACCATGCATGTATTGGCACAATCTCCTTGTGAGGATCCTAAGCATCTATTGTTGTTGTTTATTTGGGCATCACTATATGATCCAAAATGTTATGAAGTAGTAAATCCGATAGTAAATTCTCCCATCTCTCTAGAAAATGTAGCATAGGTTCAGGATCCCTTGGCTCCCAAGAATTTGTAGTAGCTATTCTCACTTGCTGGAAGAATAACTTGAGTCAAGATTTGAGTGAAAGGAGTTGAAGAAGAAAGTTTTACTTATATGTAAATGACATAATCACGAGGCTCATTCCCTTGTAGAATCCTCTGCCACAATGACATTACCTCTATACCATGGAAAGGATGTTGAAGTGGTTGCCAACCTTGAAACACTCTGATAAGCAATGGCAAAGAAAATGTACATGCAATACATGAAAAATTCCAAGGTGATCATGAAAAATCCTAATATCTTAAATGCAATAAATTGGAGGGTAATAATCTTGTGAGAAGTGTATTTTATTTAAAGATCCCATGCACCCAAAGTTATAAAGAGGAAACCAGATAAAAAACATATTAAAAAAACCAAAAAAATGTTTCAAACAAACAAATATGAGAAACTAGCATTTAAGAAATTAGGATATGTTAGTTTAAGAAAATGTAGATGCTATTTCAAAACTGGTCATGAGAGAACAAGAAAGAATGTAATTCTTGCTATAGTTTGGTTAAACAAAGATGAAGTTTTGACACAATAATGACTCATGTTTAACACCATTCACTCGCACATGGATAAACCAATAGATGGCTAAGTTGGAGAAAAAAAATTGATTGAAATATGAACTAATGAGAAATCATGCGAACAACTCCTTGAATGTTCAAGAAAACAAGAAGAAGAATGGAGGGAGTGACAAGGAGTTACAAACAAGAGGAATAAAGAGGAAGGGGATAGAGGACAAGGGGCATAGGTGTTTGATCCTCAATAGCTTTCATTTCAACATTCAAGTTTTCAAGATTGGTCAACACCCTCACTTGTGGAGCTCTCATATCAAGCACTTTCTGTACTATTTCAACGACATTTTATTGCTTCTAAGCTAATAGTTCTTCAGGTTCATTTTCTTGTCAAACATTAATTTTGTAAAACTTTTTGTACTATTTCAACACCAAATGTTTCTTTCAAAACCATATGTTTGGATAAACATTAAGTACAACATGTCCAATATTTTTATAAATATACACATTAATTACACCAAACATTTCTTTCAAAATCGTATGTGTAGATATAAACATTAAGTACACCATGTCCAGAATTTTTGTAGATATACACATTAATTACACCAAATGTTTCTTTCAAAACCATATGTGAAGATATAAACATTAAGTACATGTCCAATCTTTTTGTAGATAGACACATTAATTACACCAAATGTTTCTTTCAAAACCATATGTGCAGATATAAACAACATGTCCAATATTTTTGCAAATATACACATTAATTACACTAAGTTTTTCTTTCAAAACCATATGTGTAGAGATAAACATTAAGTACAACATGTCCAATATTTTTGCAAATATACATATTAATTACACCAAATGTTTCTTTCAAAACCATATGTACAGATATAGACATTAACTACAACATGTCCAATATTTTTTTAGATATACACATTAATTACACCACATTTCTCTTTCAAAACCATATGTGCAGATATAAAAATTAACTACAACATGTTCGATCTTTTTGCATATATACACATTAATTACACCAAATGTCTCTTTCAAAACCATATTTGTAGATATAAACATTAAGTACAACATGTCCAATCTTTTTGTAGATATACACATTAATTACACCAAATGTTTCTTTCAAAACCATATGTACAAATATAAACATGTCCAATATTTTTACAGATATACACATTAATTACACTAAATTTTTCTTTCAAAACCATATGTGTAGATATAAACATTAAGTACAACATGTCCAGTATTTTTGCAAATATACACAAAAATTACACCAAATGTTTCTTTCAAAACCATATGTGCCAATATAAATATTAACTACAAAATGTCCAATATTTTTGCAAATATACACATTAGTTACACCAAATTTTTGTTTCAAAACTATATGTGCAGATATAATTGTAGATATACACATTAATTACACCAAATGTTTCTTTCAAAACCATATGTGCAAATATAAGCATTAACTACAACCAACTCAATAAGGGTACGTGAATAAGTTATTCTTGTGAAGAAGGATCATGTCAAATAGTACAAGGGAGTTTGATCAAAATAGGGAGACAATCGCTAGATTGTTGTCTAACTTTCAAAGAGAAAGCAATGACAAATGTTATTGTCCTTGCAAGCATTGTAATGGCTTAAAGACAAGAAGAATCAAAATCAAAATAGCTAAGAGGCATTGCTGGGAGAATGGTCACACTGAAGGGGGGTTTGATTATCATCAATTGGCAAGTTATTTTTTATATTTTTTTCATAATTAATATACTTATGAACCACAGAATGGGGGTTTGATTATCATCATTTTTATATAGGTCGATCTCCTTAGAGTAGTATGTGATATGGACCAACATATCTCAGAGGAACATTGAGGAACATGGAGGTGTGAATATGAAGGAACATGGAGGTGTGAGTATTAAAGGAGAAGATCATGATCCCATAGGAGATGATGATCATGTGCCACAAAACATATTTGAAGATGATGGTATGAATGCATTGATCCATGACACATTTGGTAATTGTGCTAATGATGATGATGATGAAATTGAGGTCATCCATGATATACCTCTACTTGAGAAGGCAAACATGGCCCTTTATGAAGGATCCCAATCAACTGTTCTCTCTATTGTATTTTTGTTGGTGAATTTTAAGGTTATGAATGGTTTATCCAACATAACAAAGTCATGTATGCTAAGGTTTGTGATATACATCATTATAGTCTATAAAAGGTCAACTATGTAGCATTAAAATTGTTTATACTAATGACTAATATTTTTTTCTATAGATTGATAGGTGACTATTTGTTACCACCATCAAATGTTCTCCCTCGCTCGTACTAAGAATTATGTGCCATTATAAAACATATTGGAATGGAGTATCAATCAATATATGCTTGTCCTCAAGATCATGTAATTTATCATAAAGAACATGAAAATGCAACCAAATGCCATATAAGTAGATATCAAGATGATCAAGTGACAAAAAAAGGTTTCTTGCAAGGTTCTTCATCACATCCCATTATTCTACATCTCAAATGATTATTCAGGTGCAGTAGCTTGGCACAATTTATGGATTACCGTGCACGCAATAGAAGTCAACATAACATTATTCAAATTCTTGCAGATGGTTCAACATTTAAGGACATAGAGGAAAATTGGTGACACTTTAAAGAAGAACCTTGAAATCTTAGGCTTTCTTTGGCAACTAACAATGTCAATCCATATGGAGAGATGAGATCCGTTTAGTCAGTCTGGCCTATTTTTGTTATAAAAAATAACCTTCCTCCATGGATGTCAATAAAGAGGGAGCACATTATGTTGGCAATGATCTTTCCAAGTATTTAATTATTTTATTGTTACCTACATTTAATTATAAGTCTTGGAGTGAGATGATCACAATAATTATATGATGTTGTTCATTCAACTAGGTAAGTACGAAGTGAAAGATATGAATGTATATATTTTGTCTCTTATCAACGAGTCGTTGGTGTTATGGAATGGTTTAACCATGTATTATATCTCTAGACCAATTGGGAAAAAAGAATTTTAATTCTATGTAATGCTTGTGTGGGAATTACATGATGCCCTAGGTTTGACACATTTATGTGGTATGTTATGTTGAAATCTAGTTGTACACAATAATACTAATTCCAAAAATGAACATATTTAATCCAATTGTATCATTTTCTTGTAGGTCTACAAATAAAGGGAAAACTTGCATGTCTAATGTGTGGTCCAAAGATGAAATCTCATCATTCTAAAAGTTTAAGAAAGTAGGTGTTTGATGAGAATAGGCACTTCCTCCACAAAAAGCATAAGTTTTGAAGTGTCGAAAAACATCTTTTCAATGGGAAAGAAAAGACTACATCAAATCCATGAAGAATGAAACTTCACCTATGGCAGATAGAATATAATAGAATTTGATGTCATCAAGGCATTAGTACTAACCACCTTCCAAAGGGACTAAAATGTTAACCTAGAGAATTTAGTAGGCTGCCCTACTACGAGTAGCTAAAAATTGTGCATTTGTCTGATACCATGAATACATGAAAGAATGTAACTGAGATAATGTGGAAAATATTAGATAGAAGGCATGACAAAGAAAAACTTGCCAAAATTTGTAGTGGCATTCATCATTCCAATCATGCAATGAAAAATATCATTGAATCAAATAGAAATGGAGACTAGATTAATGCAAGTGTCCTTCCTTAGTTATTAACAGAGAAGCAAAGTAATGCCATAAAAGAAGTCATACAAAAAATGAGATTTCCTATAGGATTTGCAATGAATCTAAGCAATCTCATATCGAAGAAAAGTGAATTTGGCCCAGGGCTGAAAATGCATGATTGGCATACCTTTATCAAGGTAAGTCACGGTCTTTTGTATTTACAATATATTTGTGAAACTGCATTGAATTTTCATTATATTATGTTAGAAAAGAATGAAGTGATCAATTGACAATTGTTGCAGTATGTAGTACCCTATCACTCCCAAACAACTTTGACAATAATATCAAACAAGCGATATATGATCTTGGAAAATACATGAGGTAACTAGTGATATTTGTTCAATATATCAAACAAGTAATATATTGTAAAGTCTTGTATTTATATGTTTTTGTGTCTTTATTCCCTTGTAGGCAGTTGTCATCTAAATAAATCCAGAAAGAAGATTGGAAGAAAATAATTACTCTACTAATGTGTGAAATGCAAAAGTGTTTACCTTAAACTTTTTTCAATGCATAAGAACACTACCTCATACACCAAGTTGAGGAGATTGAATTGTGTGGACCTATACAGCCTAGGTCAATGTGGATGGTTGAGAGACACTTGAAATTTTTGAAGGGTTTGGTTCAACAAAGAGCATGTTCTAAGGGTTCTATGATTGAAGGAAATATGGCATACCAGATGATGGTGTACATTACTCAATATCTTCCTAATCTTGCAACAAAGGCCCATATAGATTACATTTGGGATCTCAACTCCATTAAAAAATTCAAAGGGAGTACTCTATGGGGAAAGGTATATTTACGAAATTGAAAGGTAATAAATTATGAGATGTTATTGTAGTTAATTAATTCTTAATATTCTAAATAAATCTATTCTAAGTCATCTATTTACTTTTGTACAACTGTTAAAGAGTTAGATGTAATACATTTTTTTATTGCAAACAATCAAGATTGGATGATGGTATAGATTGAATGATGTCAACATTCTGGTCATGGATTAAAATGGGAATCTGTGTCTTTATTGGTTAAACAAGCTCATTTTAATAGAGATCCCAATGTTACACAAAAAGAAGTAGATTTAGCATATGGTTTAAGAAATCTCTAGGTACTTATAAGTGTGTTAATCAAATGTATGTTTTTGAACTCATGATGGAATAATTTATACATGTTTGATATTATTATAGGTAAAACATCACAAGTCTATGCTTAATAATGATATTGTTTTTTCTTTCTGCCTCAAAAGATCATGTTTTTTCTTTCTTTCCAAACACCCCAGCTAACAATAGGAAGAATTAATTCCTAAGTATTAATAGAGATAGACAAAAAGGAGAAATCATCCATTGAATCATCAGATCGTTAACAGAGTGAGGCTTAAGAACATGGATAGTTGACAGTCCTTGAGCACTAGATTCCAGATCTCAACAGTGAAAGAGAAATGTAACAATAGATGATTGATAGACTCAGCATCCTTCTCACAAAGAGCACATATGTTAGCTAGCTTCATAACACATTTAACTATTGTCATGAGCCCAAATTAAAAGGATATGTGAATATTCAAATAACATATTATATAATGATAATAATTTAAAATAATAATATTAAAGTAAAATATATTATAATCTATTATACAATATGATATATTTGACAATATAAAAAATAAAACAATATATAAGATTATAGCATAATTGTAATGTAAATATTATATTGCAATTATAATATTAATGAGTTAAATAAATTAAATAACAAATAAATATTTTGATTATAATTCATAAATAAATATAATAAATTCATTAAGAATGTTATAAGGTTATATATGATACCATAATATAACATAATTTTATATCAACATATTGATATGATAATGATGTTATATTAATATAATAATAAATGTAATATAAAATAGTAATACATCTAATACTATGGTGTATACTTATTTGAAAAAGAATAAATAATATTTTTAGATAATATTTAAGAATTCATAATAGAAATAAATTAATTAAGATACACCAATAATAAGATAAAATTATATTATTTAATAATATAATAATTGATAATAAAATATTATTTATATAATAACCAATATACAAAAACAGGTAATATATAAATATAATAATAATGTGTAATATATGGTACACTAAGTCAATATATGATTTATTACTATTTAGAATAAATAAATAAAATATTATTATGAAATATTAATTCTAAATATCCTTATGAATATTTAAATTAACTTAATATGATAATAACAAGAATACAAATATAAATGAAATATTATAATCAAACTATATTAGTATGCTTTCTAATAATATTTTTAATAACTAAATCTACCCTTTTGAGAAGAGACGTATCTCTTCATGTTTCTCACAGTATTAAAGGAGATTAGACGTGAACAGAGTTAAAATACCCTATAGAACGACTTGATAAAGATATACAATTAGAATGATTAAGTTAATGACCATATGCACAAAAATTTAGCTGGTGACAACACCAGATAATCCCTGGATTTGACATCTAGGCATAAAAGGTTATGGTCAATATCTGATCACCGATAACAGAGGAAGGATCAGCAGTGAGGTCAATCAGAAGTCATATGCATCAGATAATGGTTCGGTAGTGGGACTATATTCAAACAAAAACAAACACCACAACACCTACATGGCAGAGTTGAAGTCGAAGGGATCCCTGATAGGCAGCGAAAGAGAGAATCGGAGAAAAGATGGCAAAAAAATGAATGACCTAAAAAGGGGTCATTACAATTATATTGCCAAGCGTAAGGATTTTTTTGAGATCCATTACCCACCAAAAGCAAATTTATTTAGGCTCTAGATTATGAATCCAAATGTTCTTCCAGAAATTGTCTCCCACAAGATTGTCTTCTTGCACCCTTTAGGTAGAGCTGCCCAAGAATAGGTATGTTGGTGTTTGAAAACGTTATCAATTTCCAATTACCCCGATGAGAATATGGTACATCTAGGGGCAGCTAACTCCTATCTTCAACATACTATTTTAGACACCGGGCCAACTATAAGGCTTGACTCTTCTTCACTTCAGGCTCTGCAAAACCTAGGCAGGTATACCTTGGATTCAATCAATATGGTACCAGTGAAAAAACACATTCCTGAATCTATTCAAAGCAAATAAAAGCCTTTATATCTCCTAATGACTTATGAAATGACATAAATCTACAGTAGCTAAATGCAAAACCATGGAGTTCATAAGCTAAGTGGAGGGCATCATATTTATGTCATTCAACATGAAAGGGGAAAACATGTTTGATTAATAATGTTGAATTCAGAAAAACCCCTAATATTCAGCAGTAGGAACTAATGATCCTTTAGCTGATCAATGTCTTAACCATTGGGAAAATCCATGAATCAAAAACATACATATGGATATCTGAGACATATTTATATCTTCAGATATCTGACCTATCTATTTAACTTGTAAATAGACATCCATGCTCAATCTAAACCTCATTCTTACATGATATCCCCATTAGTAAATTCACAACCTTATTGATTTCCCTAAAGCATTTACATAACCCTTTGAGTTATAGGCAACAATGAAATAAAATACAGCCTTAAGAGACTGCAACTACAACCTAAGCTCTTTGTTAAAAAATTGTAAAACATTGAAGATCACTAATAAAGGAGACAAGATTCAAGATGAAACTCAACTTGTTGTTCTTTGTATTAATTTCCTTGAAACAATACATTCATATGCATGAAATGAAAACACAGAAAAATCTAATAGATCTGAACTATCTGTATTAACCTTCCTAATGTTGTTCATACAAGAGAGAATATGCTGAAAGAAATGGTGTCTCGGTATTGGGAATGCATCAAGATTGGAACTAGAACATGGTATCACAGTAATGTGCCAATTTTCTCCAAAAAAATTGGAACCCTACTAGTTCATAGAGAAAACTGCCAACCCTTACAATGAAAGAAAAAAGAAAGATATAGAAGAAGATGAATTCCCAGATCTGATCTATGCCTGACATGTGTCCACTTGGAATTCCATCTTTTGCTGTTGAAAACCTCTTCCATCTTTCTACCATTCTGATCTGATTTTGTTTTCATCATTACTTTGTAACAAACTTGTAAAAATCTCCTATTTAATGATGAAAACCCCTTTTGTTTGCCAAAATATCTAATATGCATCAAGAATTTTGATAAAACCTTGATTCAACTGACTTGAAAGTGGTTAAATTCGACCCCAAACTAAATTTTCATTGTCTTTTACCCATATTCAAGTCATTACTTTACCAGAAATGAGTTTTGATCTTCAATGTCTGAATATAGTTGCAAATTGGGAATTTGAGATAAAATCTTGAATAACTCCAACAGACTGCTTCCTATGCAAAAACTAACCTCAGAATCAAAAATCTTGTTCTCTCCTAGATTCAAAAATATATAACGTCACATATTTAGCCTACCGAAAACCTCCAAATAGTTGATTTGAAAATCACTCCCTGGTAGAGCTCTGTAACTTGCAACTAAATTTTAAATTTTAAAATTTCTAAAGTCAAAACTTTAGAAAAAGGCCCATTCTAAATTTTAAAAAATTTGACGTGCATTCTACATTCTTGAGAAATAATAAAAATATTATTTGTTATCATTTTTCAAATTTCTCGCTACCCCTCTGAATTTGATGGACATGGCACATCGTGATTCATTGGCCTCTACACACACTGCCACTGGAATGCCACATCATCAACTTAGGCGCAGTGCCATGTCATCATCTGAGAGGGGTCCACTACCACATGTTAGCATCCTGCTTACCTGCTTTCCTTAACCGGTGTACATCTTCAAAATGTGGGCATGCACTAACCGTCGAATCATGACACATGTCGCGATCTGGTGTGTCCATGTTGGTCCAAATCTACGACACCACCTCATCACCAGCTATGGCCCATTGCCATGTGGTGGCATCTTTGCATTCCCGCACTTTTTAACTAGTGTGCATCTCCATCTTGCGAGTATGCGTTGATTGTCCATCTCGCCACGTGTCAAAATCTCATGCAATGTCACCACATGATCACACTTGCTGGTTTGTTCAAAATTTTACTTACCTCACCCTTTAGTTGTCTTCCATATTTAGCACACATAGGGCCCACCTTGCAACATTCGACTTCCAAAAGCTTTTGTTATTAAGACATTTCTTTTGGTGTGTGGTTTTCTATTTAAAGTAAAAAATAACCACCCACAAAGAATGTGGGATAATTGATTTTTAAAAAGAAACCATGCCTTGTTGATTGTGTGAGAGGTTGCTTTAAAACATATGATCTCTACCTCTTTGCATGCAAATCTCGTTTCAAAATGATGCAGGCTGCTAAGTATTTGGCGTGATCTTTGATTCAATGTTGGATCCCCTTTCAATTTGCACAGGTCTGCTCTTTTTATGATGTATGTTCTCCATATTTGCGTGGATTCTTCTAGCCTTTGCATGGGGCTTGAAATGTGAGTCTTCTTGCTGCTGGCGTGGTTTCTTTTGCCGACGTGGGTGCCCTCTTTTATGTGAGCTCTCATCTGCTTCCTCTTTTGTCTGCGTGTGGAGCTTTCAAACTTATGCCGTCCTTTTTAGACTGGCATGTTCTTTCTTTTGTTCTCCTTGGTCTCTTATCTTAGTTGGTTGCTCCTCATGACATTGACTCTGTTATGGCATTCATTAAATGCTGGTGGCTTTCCTTGTGCATGCGGCTTTGTCTTTTCATGGAGCTTGCTCTTTTGCAGGTGCGGGATCTTTTTAAACACGTCTACTCTCCTTTTTATCCTTTGACTGCCTTTTAATGCGTGCAAAATATGGTGTCTCCCTCTCTTGACTTAGCCGTGGGTTTTGTTGTTGTTTGGCAGCTATATTTAGCTTTGAATGCGTAAGGCATTGAATTTGGGTGTCATCGTTTTATTACTGTGGGATTTCTTTTTAAATCATGCTACCATCTTCCTTTTTTACATTGCATGGGTTCCCTTTGTGAAACTGGCGGCTTCAAATGCAGGGTCTTCTCTGCTTGACTATGGCTGCTTGTGATTTGCTTTACTCAGCACTTGCTTACGTTGGGTTTGTTCTTTATTTAATACGTGGTTAGCTCCCCTATTTGTTACATGAGCTTCTGCTGTGGGTGGTCTCTGGTCATTGGCGTATTCTGATTCGCAGGCCTTTTCCCTCTTGATGCACTTTTTGCTTTTTTCTCACTTTGATTGACATCAGATCTTGTTTATCCTGCAAAGTTTTTTGAGCAAACAACACTCTCTTGTGGTAGGATTTGCAAAGGACTGAAAGCAAGAGGCACGTCACAAGTCACTTTAAATTCCTTCAATGGTGACTCCAATTGCAAAGAAACAGAATCTGAAAGCTCTCTGTCAAAAGAAATGCTACATGAAGAATTTTGACTTGTAACAGTTTCACTGCCTCTGATAAATTCCTTGCCAAAAATTTTATTTTCTTTCATGTTTTGCAAGGTTTCATTTCTAGCGACATTCCCAGTAAAGGTATACCCCTCTCTCTCTAGATTTGAAAAGGATTGTTCAACATACTCCGATCTTTCTAGCTAGCCAAAAGCAAGACGTAATGAATATTCACTAATCATTTTAGAAAATTGTCCCTCAAATTCACTGACCTGCGATCCTTTAGGAGTTTCGAAGGAATCTGACTTGTTCCTATAGTCTTGAAAACCAATAAAAGGCTCTGTGAGAGTAGAACTCACAAATGGCAATGTAAATGGCCAATCGCTTTCAGTAACAACCAACTTAGAGTTTGGATAAGATGGAACCCTGTAAGAAATGTTGTCCTGGCAAGCTTTATAAATTGGTACCTGGATACTTCCACGAGAAGAAAGGTTGTCCACTTCTTCTTTTGCTTACTGCTTACAAACATTGACCTCATTGAAATCCATGAATGCTTCTGTTGGGGTAAGACTCGTACTATAAGTTTTTTACAATTTTCCAATTAGTTTTATGGTTACTGGAATCTAAGAAAAAAGCCATGTTTTAACGGTTATCATCTTGATATCCAGTATTTAGTTGTAGAAAACTTATAATTATAATTTATAATTTCCAGAATTATAACCAGTTATAGTAAAATCTTGCTATGGCCTTAACTCCTATAGGGAAATCATAAGCCTTTTTGTGAGTTCCCAAGCTTGTCCATCCATTGCTTTTGACTCAGCTCCCACTTATCTAGGAACACTGCTCCTTCATTTTTCTCATGTAGATGCACTTGAAAATCCCAAACAATGGAAGAGTCGAAAACAAACCATTCTCTCATAGAAATGCTATATGAACTTGGTTATGGACAGGGCTCTATGAAATGAAATTTTGCAATGACATCTATCAATGATCTAACCATAGTTATCTTTTTTCTTTTGAAAACCTTTGAAAATCATTATACCAAATATATTTTCATGCTTTGACTCGCTTTGCCTGATGTAATCAGTCGGGCCCCAACATGGGTCCGGCTAAAAAAAATTTACCTTTCAATATTCAATGGAATTGATTTCGAGCATTAATTTATCATTAAAATCTCATTCTATCATTTTCTGCTAACCATCAAATTTGAGCCAGGAGGTCTATTGACTGGCCTTAAAAACTGACCAAAATACCTAATCAAGCTCTGAAAATTGGCACACTGGCTCTTTCTTCAACATTCTTGCATTCTGTCGAATCTCATCTTATGACAAATTCGAGGACAAAAGATATTCACTATCAAAGTTGACCTCCAAAAATTACCTGCAAGTAAACACGTCAGAAAACACTAAACTGGGTTCGGATTTGACTTTGAAAACTGGGTAGATGGACACTTGGGGGCATGAAAATTGGAGCATTGGTTCTCTGTCATGAGGACAATATGAATCTACAATTTGGGCTCATTATGAATAACAAGACGCATTTGGCGAGCGGTCAAAGTGAGCTACTTAGAATTGCAGACTGGAAACAATGACAGAAAAGTGATTTTCGCAAATGGAATGGACCTAGAAAAGTGTGCAAATGGATTCATCATGACTTGCAAACTAGCACACTTGAAGTATTTTCGGAGGAAAACATAATGGTACAATCCATTCAATCTCAACTATCACAGATCTCAAGTTATAACATCTCAAACAAGGGTACTAAACAATCTGCACATGCTAACACCAGTAAAAAGATAGAAATTGCGTTTGGAATTGTGTTTGAAAACTGATCAAACGGATTCGTCATAAGCTAAAACTTGAAACATAACAAGCCTCTAATCTCTACAATGTAATGCAAAAGGAAATTTAACATTTTGATCAATTGAGTCAAAATTATAACATGTCAAACAAGGCCTCCTAGAAGTGTGAACAATTACACAAATGCACAGAACAGTAAATGACCAACTTTGAGGGATTCAAAACGTAGTCAAACGGATTCAAAATGACTCAAAATCTAGAACATAGGCTCTCTGCTATGGACACTAAATATTTCCAAAGTGGCAAGTCATGAAGCATTTCTGGGTGCAAAATATTCAGATACAAACAAGGCCTCCTATTACTATTTGACACTCAGGTGAAAATGAAAATTTGACTCTAGCTCAAAATGGGACTTCACAAAATGGCTTAGAATCTCAATTTAACTTCACGGAACAAGTGGATAGGCTGAATGAAAGGTGTTAGAAACATTGAACACCTCTTAGGCCTCAAAGGTACATTCAGGTACATGCACATTTATGGGCATTCATAGGGGTTGAAATAACTCAAAATTTGAAATAGATGTTCAAAATGGAGATGCAATTTTGAGCGCCAACAAGGTCATTGACGTTATATCTCCAGATCCATTTATCTTCTTGGAATTGGTTAAAGAGACTAGGATCAGGGAGCATATCCATCAGATATGTGACCACTTCCTTACTAATATTCCTATTCTTCTGGCATCTCTTTGGACTGTCCTGGCACAATGCAAGGCAGGAGACTCCCCAAAGAATATGTCCTAGCCCCCAGCAAGTAACCACACAATGGAAGAAAGCACAACTTATATTGTCTCTAATGATATTTTTGATGATTTAGAAAGTGGAGGCAATATCTGGAATTGGTTAAAGAGACTAGGATCAGGGAACATATTCATGAGATATATGATCACTTCCTTAATAATATTTTTTATTCTTCTAGAGTCTCTTTGGATTGTCCCAACATAGTGCAAGACATGAGATTCCCCAAAGGAGATGTCCTAGCCCATAGAAAATAAGCACAAAGCGGAAGCAATACAACAATGCAAGATTTGATACCAATCCACAATACTTGGTTCATAAAATTATTGTTTACATGCAATGTGCCTAGTTGTAAGGTCTTCCAGGTTTTTTCCAAATACAATAGCAATTACAATTATAGTTCTTTAAGATCCCCTAGGATCCAACCCTAAAGTTTAGCTAGTCCAAATCTACACTCTAGTAGAAACCTCTAAGGATGATCTAAACTTGTGCTCGCAAGCCCACCTAGCAATCTTCTTCTTGCCCAAGCCTCAACTACTAGCCCTTCTCAAACATTACCCAATATCTAGGTGTAAATTGCCTCACATTTGACACTTTGCCCACACACTTAGGAAAGCTTCTCTCACTCAGCTTCTCCATCTTCTCCATGTTGTATCCCATACTCAATAATGACTCAAGACTCCACAAGACCCAATAATTATAACCAACTAAGCCACAAGACAACCTAGAAAGATTATAAATTAAATAAACCCTTGCATTAAGTTGCCTTATAACATAAATTAAATACAACCAAATCAATTTCCAAAGTCATCTCACACTAGAAACTAAACATGAACAACACTAGAGAAATTGGAACCAAGACATCGTCAAGCATCAAAAAATCACTTCCGAGTATTGACAACTGTCAAGAACACTTTGTTAACAACACAAACTTGGTTAATATTTCTAGTTAACACTAAACTTGGTTAACATAATGGGTTAATACTCAATTAATATTGCAACTTAGTTAACATGACAGGTTAATAATCAATTAACATTGGAACCAAGCATCATCGAGCTCCTAGTGCATGATGATTGTGTTTGATGACTGAGCACCTGTTATTTGACTGAGTAACACTCCAAGTACTCTCCAAAACAACTACTAAGAATTCCTCCAAGAACTTCAAATTAGTTACTAAGACAACCCATGATTCTCCTACATCATTTCCACAATCTAATTAAGTCCTTCCATCTTGCATTGTCATTTCCCCATTCTAGGTAGTTTTCTACCTTCTCACCCACATTCACCCTCAACCAGTCCATTAGTCCTTAGTTCGATGGGAATCTCATCCTTCCATATTTCTTCCCAAAATAAGCTTCTTCTTCCATTTCTTGTTTGCATGCTACTTCCTCTTCTAATCAAGCCTTTAGTTTTCAAGATGTTCTTCCACAGGATAGAAATTCCATTGGAGTTATTCTTACTAAAGTAGAAATAGGAAGGGCCATAAGATAAGTATTTGGCCTTTAAGATTTTAGACCAATGTTTAGCTCCTTCTAAGGTTAGCCATCCCAATTTAGAGACTAGAGCTTTGTTCATGCTTTTAAAATTCATGATACCAACGCTTCCATTCTCCTTTGATTTACACACTTGATTCTAGTTGACAGGGGTTGTGTTTTTCTTTTCCTCCACTCTAGACCACATGAAGTTATCATGAATTTTCTGTATGGAATTTACAACCTTCGCAAGATTAAGGAAAAGGACATCAAATACACTAGAATTCTTTGGAGGCAATCTTTAAGGAGGAGAAGCTTGCCCCCAAAACTTAATAGTTTTTTTCCATCCAGCTGTTTTCTTTTGAAATTTATCAATGACACTATTCTAGTATAGGAGACTAGGTTACTCTAGCAAAAAGGTTAGGACAAGATACATATCTAGTAAACATTGGATTTGGCATTCCAACATAGTAGAAATGTTTCTTTGAATGTCTTGTGGGGTATTGAAAAAGAAATGTTTACTCTTGTGAAAGTTGATATATTGACTAGATAACTTGGCATAGATAGCTAACAGTGACTTCCAAGCATTAGCTTCAGATAAGATTGGTTCTCTGAAAAAGATAGTATCATCCACAAATTGCTTGTGAGTAGAGGGAGGAGTGTTAGAGGTGGCTTTGACACCATAAATAGAGTTTGAGATCTTGAGTCTATCTAGGTTCCTACTTAGGATATCCACCACAATAATAAATAAATAGGAAGAGAGAGGGTCTCCTTCCCTAAGGCCAATACCCGTAGTAAAAAAACCCCAAGGAAGCACTTGTTGACACTTCACACACACACACATCTTATAAATGATGACATTCATCAAATTTGGAGTTACACATCCAACTCCTCTCCTCATCTCTATTTAAGAAATAGTTTTCTCTCTCATTCTCCAACACAACACAAATGGATCTCTCTCTCTCTCTCTCTCTCTCACACACACACACACACACACACACAAAACAGTCTCAATCACTCACTCACTCAGTTTACATCATTCATAATCTCACAAGGGGATTGCATTTTTTTTTATCCTTTCAAATTCATATGTCTCTTTGTTGGCTCTTTTAGTACATCTAAAATTTATTGCATTTCTCATGGTAGCATTTTAATTTCATATTAGATTAATTTATGTTAAATTTGCATACTTATCCTTTTTATGAGGTTCTAAATTATTTTTAATTTCATATTAGATTATTTCATGTTGAATTTTCTTTTAAATTTTAAATATCTTAACTATTTTTGTGTAAACACATGGTTATAGATTTTTCTTCTCTCACAAATTTTGATTGAAAAGCTCTAACATTTTCAAATATACTTTATGAATTTTATTTTTTCTTTCTTGCAACTTATATTATATTTGTTTCATAAAATCATTTCATGTCTATATTATATTTATTTATTGTATGTTGATGAATGTATCTTACAAGGTTTTGACAAAGATTTTGGCTTCCAAACTGTCCTCCTATCTACCCAAGATTATTAGCCCCACACATACTAGATTTGTCAAAGGTAGGTATATTCTGGAAAACTTGATCACTTGCTAGGAAACTATGGATTGGGCAAGATCTTCAGGATAGAATGTTGGGATGTTTCTGATTGACTATGAAAAGGCATATAATAGGATTGAGTGGGACATTATCTACATGATGTTGAATGTCTTGGGGTTTCCTAGTTCCTTTCTCTCTATAATGAAAACTTTGACGAAAGATGCTAATGCATTTGTCGAGGTCAATGGGCTCAGGTCACAATATTTTGGGCTTTCTAGGTCCATTAAGCAAGAATGTCCCCTAGCCCCAACACTCTCCATCATTATAGCTAAGGCACTACACTATATTCTCCATGATGTTTCCCCTTCTCCAAGGGTCCATGGTCCCCACCTTCCTAATGGACAAGAAATCTCTAATGTTTAGTTTGCAGATGCTACTGCTATTTTATTTATATTGGAGGAGGATAATATGAGATGGTTGATGATAAAATTTGACTTCTTTTGTGTGGTCTCTAGTAGCAAAATCTCAATGGCTAAGTTTGCACTTTTGGGATGGGAGCCATCTCCTCCTGGGTGGTGTGGTAAGTATGGCATCAGTTAGGGAGGTCCTAGCCATATTGTAAGATACCTTGGCATCTCTTTTCCCATTAACCCAAATATAAATGACATGTGGGGCTGGCTGAAAGATAGGATTAGTGTGAAACTATGTAAATAGAATAAAAGGTATCTATCTTTACCAGGAAGGATATGAGTTTGTCAACAAATTCTTTCTTCTTACACCACATATTTCTCATTAGCTTGGTTGTTTAATGTAAATTAGATTTCCTACATTTATAAAATCATCAGATATTTCTTATGGACTAATGGTAAGGGGACTTATAAGACTCATGCAGTTAGATGAGAGTGGTGTATTAAAGAGAAGGCTAGGGGGGTCTTGGTCTGAAGGACCTGACATTATAGGGCATTTCTTTGGTAGCTAAGTGGATTACTAAAGATATTGTTGGGGAGGAACCATGGAAGGTTCTCATATGGCATAACCTAAGTAAGGGTTATCCTTGTGGTGCTAAATCATGGTGGGAGTGGAATATTTTTGACTTTCTTGCTTTGGATTGTAAAACAAGGGTGCCTAGGTCTAATGTTTTTAAAGCTTTATGAAAAAGTTGGGCATATGTTAGACCTCTATTGGGGGATGTTCAAAGAGTGGAAAAAGGTAATGTTTGGTGTGGAAATTTCTCCATTTGGTGGAATCTTAAGAGTGGTGGTAAACCATTGGCTCTTTTGCAAGGGTGTTTGACTAAGAAGTGGGCTAATCTAGGAGTCAAGAATTCTAGAGACATTATGTCAAATGGCAGGCTTGTTAATTGGGTTCTGTTGAAACAAAGATTCTCTTTGGAAGAGTCTCAAAAAATAACTTATTCTATTTTGTCAAGAGTAGTGGTCAAGGTTGGATTGGGTGAGAAGTGTTGTTTTGATTCATGTTCCTTTACCATTTGTTGGCCAAATTTCTCTCCCTTGCACTTGGTAAAGTCTAAAAGTATATATTCCTTGTTCACCTTAGACTCTGTCATCCTAGACCACCTTAATAGTTGTTGAAACCTTTGTCTTCCCCATGAAGAATGGAAAAAAGTGCTTGTGAATATATGGAAAAGGCCTATTGAACCTAAAATTATATGTTTCCTCTAGAGATTCGTACTGAACAAACTCCCTTTCTCTAAACCAGGTGGATAGCCAAATAGGTGCTCTATGTACACTCAGCCTGAATTTTCCATGCATGTGTTTTTTGAATGCCCATTTGAAGTTCAAGTTTGGCATATGTTTGGGTTCACTATTGGTACGAACTTTTCTGTTGGGAACATCATATATGGAAAACTTTGTAGTAACAATAGCTTTCTTAATGTGTTCTGATCTATTTTATCTTGTATTATCTGGCATATTTCAAAAATTAGGAATAATTATATATTTCAAGGAGTTGGAATTGCACTTACTGGGTCTCGTATGATGCTCATCCAAGTGGATATTGTCCTATAGGTCATGGCAATTTTCAAGTTAAAGGAGGATCAATTTTGCAAGTTTCTTGAAGATGGACAAGGAATTCTTACCAAGAAGGATTTGCATTATGACTTTACATCTATGATTGGTAGAAAATAGGAGTAGCACAGGGATGTCTTCAACATCCCATTGTCTGAGCTGTTGAAAAAGGTTCATGATTAAGGTAAATGGCTTCCATAGAATGAAAAGAAAACCTTTAGTTTAGTACCTTCACCTGTGAGGTTTACCACTTTGGATTCAAGTGATGAAGACTGGTAGCTCTTAGTCCTATTTTTATTGATCATTTGATCTTTGAAGTTATGTAATTCTTTTTGGGTGGCTCCTTTGACATTCAAAATACTATTGACTGGTTCATGATAGACATAATGGCTATGCTTTGATACTCTTCACTAGTTGTTGTTCTTTTGTTTTCTTGATACGCAATATATATATATATATATATATATATATATATATATATATATATATATATATATATATATATATATATATATATATATATATATATATATATATATATATAAAGTCATTTTAATCTACATACTATATTTTGTTTATTAGATTTAACAAAAAGAATTTAACAATTTTATTTTATTTAAAATCTAAAAAACTCTTCCATTTTTATTCAAAATATGTGTGCAAATTTCTCTCTCCATTTTTCTCTTCAAAGACATGAAATTAAAATCATTTCCGACTCACCTCTGTGTGTGTCAACTCATACCTATGAGTGTAGAGTTTGTGGGTAATTTGGTTATGTTTGTAATTGGTTAGAAGTTTTTTTTTTTTTAATTATTATTCAATGATTATAAATTTGTGAGTTACATATTTTTTTCTCTTTCCTTTCTTTTTTTGGCTTGACAGTCAACTCATAGACAAGTGTCTTTTAGTTTAAATCAAACTAGTCACAATTATAAACCAAGACATTCTTTGTGCATGTTGGGAGTTACTTCAAGATCTCCCAAATGCTCTTCTTTACTGACAATGAGGAAAACATGCTTAACTAGTTGATTTTTTAAACATAAATGAACATCTAATGGTTGAACATATAAAAATATTGATTGAACCCCAATGTTCACAACCTAAATATGAATGATAAAGGAGTGATTAAGCTAGTATTTGGTTGCATTCACATAACATGTAGATGTGGTAATTGCATGCCCCACCAAACAAAGAACAAATCTCAACCAATCATCACAAATAATAATACCTTAGAAAATAAATAAATAAAGGCTACCAAAAGTTAAAAATAAAATAAAATAATAAATAACATCAATGATTTAATGAAGAGGTGACCTAATTTTAGAAAGATCAACAACTACTTAAGAAATATTCATAGAGGGTCAACTGGATTAGTTCAGAAATTATTAATTAACCAATGCACCCCATTCAAAGGTGATAGTTTCCATAAAAATGTATGACTCCCTCTAGATAGGAGATATCTATGTGTGTATTTTGGGCTTGGAGTCTGGTAGCACCAACTACATTTGGGAATAGATAGTTGGCTGCCCTTAAACAATAGTCCATCTTGCACAATGAATTCATAAAAACTAGAATGAAAACTTTCCCAAAATAAGATTCTTAGTCCATTTCTTTCTACACTTTGGAAATGGAGGAAACAACAACCCCCAATTCAAAACCAATAACTTTAGTTTTGAACTATTTATTAAGCTTTTAAACTTTTTCATTACTAATGCATTTATTAAGCTCGACACTCAAAAAAGGCTCATTCAAATTATATCTTTTAATAGTCTTAGAAAATGAACCTTGATGACTTAGCAACTTAATGATCCACCTATCACCTTTGGTATTCATATTACATGCCAATATAATTTTTATTACTATTTTAAAAAATTAGACTTAACTCTTGCGTGCATTCCATTTGAGTCAACATCTTCCACTCCTCGTAGTTTATTCCCCACGTGGCCAAATAGTCAACAACTTTATTCCCTTCTCTAAGGATGTGTTTAATAGTAACTTTGTTAAAGTATAAGAGTCATCTTCTATAATTACTAATAACCAAGGAAATTCTCCAAGGAAATTTAATTTTTTTAAGAAGTAAATCAATAATTAGCTTTGAGTCACCTTTTAACTCAATGTTATCAACTTCTAAGTCTTATAGATCATTAATGCCAAACCACATTGCAATAGCCTCGGCATAGTTGTTAAACCTTATTCCTAGAAACTTTGCAAAGTCAAGGATCATTTCACATTTCTAATATTTCATAATTCCTCTAGCTCTTATGATACCAAGGTTAGGCAACTTAGAACATCTATCCACATTACATTTCATCCATCCCCTTTCAGGTAGGATCCAATAGCACTTTTTCCATTTCCATATCTTCTGCCAGTTAATATCTATCAAACTTTGATTAATGTTCTAATTTTGTTTAACCTTAGGTCTAGAAAACTAGGGAACTTGAGGATCTTGGGGAAGTAAGTACAACTTATACTATCTCTAATGATATTTTTGATGATTTAGAAAGTGGAGGAAACATCCTTCTTCTTATCTTAGAAGATCATTTTTTTCCTTCTTTCCAAACACCTTAGTGAACAATAGGAAGAATTAATTCCCAATTATTCATAGAGATAGGGTGAGAGAAAGGAGAAATCGTCTGTTGAGTCATCAGATCATTAACAGATTTAAGGTGAGAGAAAGTAGAAATTGTTCATTGAATCATTAGACCATTAACAGTTTTGAGAAACACCATGGATAAGTGACAATCCGTGAGCATTAGATTTTAGATCTCAACAGGGAAAGAGCAATGTAACAATAGATGATTAATAGACTCAGCATCCTTCTCACAAATAGCACATCTATTAGCTAGCTTCATATCACATTTAGATAGACTGCCAAGCATAAGGATTTTTCTATGAGCCACTACCCACCAAAAGAAATTTAGTTTAGGTATGTACATTATAAATTGAAATGTTCTTCTAGAATTTTTCTCCCACATTATTGTCTTCTTTCACCCTACAAGTAGAGCTAATCAAGAAAAAGGTCATTTATGTTATATATCCAATCCATTTATCTTCTTGGAATTGGTTAAAGAGACTCGGATCAGGGAGCATATCCATCAGATATGTGACCACTTCCTTACTAATATTCATGACTCATCTAGCATCTCTTTGGACTTTATTGTCCTTGTGCAAGGTAGGAGACTCCCTAAAGGAGATTTCCTAGCCCCCAAAAAAACCACATAGTGGAAACAATACAACAATGCAAGATCTGATACCAATTCACAATACTTGACTCATACAATAACTATTTACATGCAATGTGTTTGGCTATAAGGTCTTTCAAGTTTTAGCCAAATATAATAGCAATTACAATAATAGTTCTATAAGATCCCTCAAGATCCAACCCCAAACTTTAGCTAGTCTAGATCCACACTCTAGTAGAAACCTCCAAGGAAGATCTAAACTAGTGCTCACATGTAAATACTCATCCATGTACACTATCAAAAAATCAAGAACATATAGATCTGTAGTACCATGTAGATCCAAAACCAAATCCACATTAGCAACATCACCCACAAATGCCAAATTTTGATCACCAATAATCTCATTTCTCTTAATAAGATGACCAAAAGCAATGAGATCGTTTATGACCAAGTGCTCTGCAATTTCCATGTCAAACTCAACCAACTAATCATGAAAATAAATCTCCATCCTAGCATTCACAAGGTTAGGAACCTCTTTAGAAACAACCACAAGTTTCTCTATGGGTTTTGCATCAAAGTCGACAAACTAATCAACAAAATCAACCTCTTCCTCAACCTTGTCGTGTTGCCTTCATTCTTGAACAACTCATCTAATTGGCCAAACAACTCTCTTCTAGATCGGTAGGTCCAGCTCCATAAATATCTATGAAACTCAACAATCCATCCCTTCCTTAACTCAATCAGTTAATCTAGTTTCCAACAGAGATGACATCATTGAAAGCCTCTTCTCTTCCACATCATAGAAATTTGTAATCATCCAAAGGTTGAATCTTCTTGGAGACATCTTCCAAGATCTTTGCAAAGCCTCTTTAGTAAATCCTTACCACACACCTTGTGATAAACTTGAATTGTTTGCAAGTCAAATCACAACCTGCCATCTGATACAAATAACTAGGAACAAATCACAACTTTAGGAACACATATCTATAATACACATCACACAAACTCTCAGTGATCATGTTCCAACAAGATCAACCTTCCTTTGCATCAATCAATCCATCTACAAGTCCTCTTTAATTGAAAGTCAGAACCATGATCTATCACCTCACAACCAATATATCTAGGGTTCTAAAAAGAACAATCCACCACAATATTAACCATATCAAGATCTTCTTATATCAACTTCTCAAACTTGAGGTCCTGTGAAAACCACCTCAACTTTGGTGATTTGTCTACATGCTTAGAAACAATTGTGCTTTAGCACAATGCAAGGGAGGAGAATCCCCAAAGGAGATGGCCTAGTGCCCAACAAATAACCACACAACATAGATAATACATCATTGCAAGATCTAATATGAATTCAAAATACTTGATTCATAAAATAACCATTGACATGCAATATGCTTGGCTGTAAGGCCTTCCAAATTTTGGCTGAATACAATAGAAATTACAATAAGAGTTATGCAAGATCCCTCAAGATCCAACCCTAAAACTTAGCTATTCCAGAACCACACTCTAGTGGAAACCTCCAAGGAAGATCTAAAATTGTGCTTGCAAGCCCAACAAGAAAAATCTTTGTTTCCCAAGCCCTAGCTACTACCCCTTCTCAAACTTTACCCAGGATCCGAGTGTAAACTACCTCACATTCAATTCTCTATCCGCACACTTAGGAAAACTTTTCTCACTGAGCTACTCCATCTTCTCCATGCTGGATCCCATTCTCAATAATGACTCAAGACTCCAAAAGAACCCCTACTTATACCCAACTAACCCACAAACTGACCTAGCAAGATTACAAATTAAATAAACCCTTGCATTAAATGAACATTTAAGCCACAAGTTGGCTTACATAAAAAATTAAATACAACCAAATTAATTTTCAAAGTTGTAATATCACACTAAAAACCAAACATAGACAACTTGGGCAAAGCTAGAACCGAGACATGATCAAGCATTAGAAAACCACCCGAGTATCAACAACTATAAGGAACACTCAATTAACATTGTATCCTTGATTAATATTTTTGGTTAACACTAAATTTGGTTAACATTGGAACTCCATTAACATGGCAACTTAATACTCAATCAACACTACAACCAAGCATCACCAAGCTCCTAGTGTATGTTGAGTACCTTCAATGACCAAGCACTACCAAGATCGTTGAGCACCTCTTCTCTAATTGAGTTACACTCCAAGTACCCTCCAAAGAAACTATCAAGCATTCCTCCAAGAAATCCAAAGTAGTTACCAAGAAAACCCATGATGCTCCTGCATCACTTCCACAATCTAATTAAGTCCTTCCATCTTGCCTTGTGATTTCTGCATTCTAGGTAGTTTTTCACCTTCTCACCCACATTCATCCTTAACCAATCATCAATATTTTTTTATCAACCACCTCCTTGATAGTAACCTCATCCTTCCATAATTCTTCCCAAAATAAGCTTGTTCTTCCATTTCCTATTTGCATGCTACTTCATCTTCTATTCAAGCCTTTGGTTTTCAATATGTTCTTCCAAAGGATAGAGATCCATTATAGTTATTCTTACTAAGGTACAAATAAAAAGGGCCATAAGATAAGTATTTGGCCCTTAAGATTTAAACTAGTCTTTAGCTCCTTCTAAGGTTAGCCAACCCAATTTAAAGACTAGAGATTTATTCATATGTTTAAAATTCCTGATACCAATGCCTTCATTCTCCTTATATTTACACACTTGATTCCAATTCAGAATGTCCATGCTTCTCTTTTCCTCCACTCCAGACAACATGAAATTATTTTGAATTTTCTCCAGGGAATTTACCACCTTTTTAGGCATTAAGGAAAAGGACATGAGGTACACTGAAATGCTTTGGAGGTAAGCTTTAAGGAGGAGAAGCTTTCCCCCAAAACTTAATATTTTTCCCTTCCATCCAGCTAGTTTCATTTGAAATTTCTTGATGACAGTATTCCAGTATAGAAAACCAGGTTTCTTTGGCAAAAAGGGTAGGCCAAGAAAAATATCTAGTAAACATTGGATTTGGTATTCCAACACAATATAAATCTTTCTTTGAATGTCTTCTGGGGTTTTGAAAAAGAAAATCTTACTCTTATGAAATTTGATATATTAACTAGATAACTTGGCATCATTAGCTAAGAGCGACATCCAAGCATTCGCTTCAAATTAAGGTTGCTTCTCCAAAAAGGATAGTATCATCCATGAATTTCTCATGAGTAGAGTGGAATGTTAGAGGCACCTTTGACACCAAGTAGGGCTTATCAGCATAGATTTCTTCAATAACCAATATGGAATTAGGAGCTCTAGGGGTTTTGGGGTTATCTATGAGTGGGAGACATCTACAAAAACCCAAGTAGTGAGCACAAATATGGTGATAAAGGACACAAATGAGCCCTTGGTAAATATGAGGACTTCAAGGATAACTTTAGTTTATAATATTCGCTAATTGGATAATCTCACTCATCAAGGACCCCAAATTTGGCTTTTTTTTTGCACTTTTGGGGTGGTCGTGTCACCTTCACTTTACAAAATTTGGATCCCATGCTTAGGTCAATCACCAATAATAATATAGATGGATATCTATTTTTTCCACACTATATATATATGCCTATAATTTCTAATTCTTATTTTAATTGATGTCATATTAGCCAATATTTGGTAAAAATTGAAGTTAGGTTACAGAATAAGTATGTAGATTTGACATACATCTCTATTCCAGATAATCTTTATGAAACTTCTTATTATTTCTCACTTTGGCCCAAAATAGATTTCATTGGGAATGTGTGCCTTTACTTTTGAGATTTTCTTTAAAACTTGGTATCCTTTTAAAAGTTTGGCTCAAGATAGGATTTAGGCCATTGATTTAGGATCCTCAAAAGATTATAAATGATAGGGATGTTGCATAGCACCATTCAATAATTTTGAGGGAAACTATAATGATAAAAGTGGGATAAATTTAACCTTCAACCTTGATGATCAATTAGAATCCATATTGTAATTGTAGATACCCAAAAATTGGCAAAGACCTGAATTACACACTTTCAATCAATCGACACAAATTAAGGGGAAAATTAGAAGAACACAATAGACTTTCAAATCAAAAATCACATTAGGTCATTAATCATCTATCAAATCAACAAGACCTAAATCAACTTTAAAAAGAGGAGAAAAACAATTCAAAATCATAAAATGAAATTCAAAAAGGGAGGAAGAAAAAGATAAAATGTTGAAAATAAATAGAACATTTATTGAATCAATAAAGTAATTTATCCTCACAAAAGTGAAAATCTCCCTTTTACATTTAAAAGAATTGGAAAAATTCTCATTTATCCTCAAAACCAAGTATGTTGGACTCTTCCTCTTGGTCTCTTATGAGATATTTTTAATTTCACCTCCATCCATTGGTCAAAGGTAAAAATTCTTATTCTTTCCCCAACCCCTTCTGAAATCTTACAAATAGGAGGGAAATCCAATAGCTAAAGGACCCAAGTTTTAGGCATCTACACTATAGGCACATTGTAAGTTATCATTTTAGCATTATCATTGTAGCAATTTTATAGCATTTTAGCACTATTTTCATGTTATTTAGTATCATTTATTACATGTTTAGCTCATTGCATGTCCATTTTGATAGCATTCTAAAAGTTGTTACTCTCATTTAATCTACATTATAATCATAGATCTTGCATGCATTCTTGTAAATATGCATTTTAAGCATACTCCCATTCTAGAACTATCATTGAGACACTAGTCTAAGAGCTTTCTTAGCGTTAATCCTCTATGGTCTAAGAAATCTACTTTTGGCATCAAATTGGGCAAGCTTCTAGGATACATCATCTCGGTCAAAGGGATAGAAGTTGATCCTGAAAAGGTACAGGCCATAGTCAACATGCAACCTCCAAAGAACCTAAGCCAACTACGCTCTCTTCAAGGCATACATCAATTAGTTCATCATTTCATTTCCCAATTAGCATAAAAGTGTGTCTTTCACCCACTTACTACACAAGGACATAATTTTTAAATGGGATGATGAGTGTCAAAAGGCTTTTGACTTGCTGAAAACCTACTTGATGAACCCACTAGTGTTTGTACCTCTAGTATCACACAAGTTGTTGCTGCTATACATTTCCCTAATGGATAAATCAATTGGGGCCCTCTTAGCTCAAGAAAATGACCAAGGAAAACAAAAGGCCATTTACTATATCAGTTGCACCCTAGTCAACTATGAGCTTAATTACTCCTTTATTGAAAATGCTTGTTTAGCTGTAGTTTTTGCTTCCCAAAAACTACACTATTATCTTTTGACACATAAGGTCAAGCTCATCTCCAAGACTGGTCCCATCAAATATCTTCTCAGCAAAACAATATTAATAGGGAGATTGGCCAAGTGGGTGATGATCCTAAGTGAGTTTGATATTGAGTATGTCGATAGGAAAGCAATAAAAGGATAGGCCATTGCTGATCAATTGGTAGATGCACTTATAAAGAGCTCAAATCCTATCTTAGCTAATTTTATAGATATGTACATTCTTTATACAGTGCCAATAACTTGGAAGTTTTATTTTGATGGTTCTTACACACACCATGGATTAGGCACCAGTATTTTGTTCATCACACCATTGGGTGTTACCATCCCCAAATCTTACAAACTACTTTTCCCTTGCACCATCAACATGGTAGAATATGAAGCTTTGGTCTTAGGCCTCAAACTAGCTTTAGAATGGAAACTAACACTACTAGAGGTTTATGGAGATTCCTAGTTGATCATCAACCAAGTCACCAAACATATTAGACCAAGGATGAAAAGTTGTTGCCTTACAAACATATGGTTGACACAATTAAGGCATGTTTTGTTCATATTAATTTTCAAAACATTTCCAAAGATAAGAATAGATTAGTAGATGCTATGGCCACCCTTGCCTCCTTACTCTAGTTACCAGAGCAACACGAGTGGTATGAGTTCTTAGTAGAAGAGGTGGTTCAACTTGTGTTTACTCAACCGAATTCCCTTATCATTTGTCATTTAAATGCTCTCGATTCCCTTTGGTATAACCCTATCATCACTTACCCCCATGATAATACCATCCCCTTTGATCTCTCATGCAACCAAAGACATAATTTTATTCAAAAAACCTCACGCTACATGTTGGTGGCTAATATGTTGTATAGGAAGGATCTTGATGGTACTTTGTTTAGATGTCTTGAAAAGGACAAGTCGAGAGTCACTCTATAGGAAGTCCATGCAGGGATTTGTGGGTCACACTCTAGTCAGTTTGCGCTAGCAAAGAAAATTCTTTGGATGGGTTATTTTTGGCCAACCATGGAAAAAGATTCTATCGACTGTGTTAAAACTCGCAAAAAATGTCAAATCCATGGTAACCTTGTTCATGAACAAACCTAAGAGCTCAACCCTTTGGCCACACCATGGCCTTTTTATTAGTGGCATTTTGATTTTATTGGAGCTATCCATCCATCTTCCTCTTGGGGACATAAATGGATTATCACTGCCATAGAATACTTCACCAAGTGGGTCAAAATGGCAACCCTTGCCGACTCTAGAGGAAAACAAATCTCTTCATTCATTTTAAACCATATCATTTGTTAGTTTGCTTACCTCATATCATTCTCACGGACAACGCCTTGTACTTAAAAAATCAAATAATTGATGAATTATGTGAAAAAATTCACATTATATGCCACTCCTTGTCAATTTATTATCCCCAAGGCAATGGCCAAGTCGAGGCCACCAATAAAAACCATTATCAACATTCTCAAAAAAACTATCAATGATATTGGTAGAGATTGGCATTTATAACTAAACTCAGCCCTCTAGGCCTATAGGACAAGTCTTCGGACACCTATAGGCACAAGACCCTTCTCCTTGGTTTATGGTTGTGAAGTTATTCTTCCTTTAGAGGTTGAGATCCCATCCTTGAGAGTTACTCTTTGTGACATCCTATTAGATGAGGACTACAGAGTGGCCTATCTAGAGTAGCTAGAATTATTACAAGAATATTAGCGTGTAGCACATGAACACCTCAAAGTGTATTAGAATAGGTTATCAAGACATTACAACAAAAATTTCAAACCCCATGTTTTTTAGATTAGTGACCTAGTACTCTAAGAAAACCCTAAGAACTAAGTTGCTAGGGAAAAGAAAGGAAAATGGGAGGCCAATTGCATTGGCCCTTACATTATCACAGAGTCTTTTGGGATTGGTACTTACATACTTTTAGATTGTGATGACATAGACCTAGCAGAGCCCATTAATAACATCCATCTCAAAAGGTTTTATATCTAGAGCTTTGATAAACACATCATCACCAAAAATACCAAATAAATCAAAAATATCAAAAAATACCAAAAAAAAAAAAAAAAACTAGTACGAAAGAAGTAAGAAATGCCACCTTTGGTTTGAATAGGAGCAAGAGATAGCTCCTTTGGACTTCCCTAAACAACACAAGTCCTTCAATGCTGAAAAACAATCAAAACATTCCTTAAATAACTTCCTCTATGATAAATTTTGCTTGTTTGAGGCTTATCTAGCATAGTTGAGTTAATTTTTCACACATACCCAATTGAGAAACACTTGTGGGTTACACTCCAGTAGTACCTTGACATTTGGCATAGCCCATAGTAGCAGAAATAGTCAACATCATAGCAACAAAGGGGAGAACAATAAATTGGGAGAAAAATGGGTTAGATTATGTATGGAGATACCATAGACATGAATTGCAAGAAAATAATTGCCCATCTCAGCTATCTATCATGACTAATGACCCCCAATGTCCATTTTAGCCCTTGTTGAGATCTAATTGAAAAGATCATTGTTGAAGAAGGGAGATTGTTGGATCAAAACATATGTTTCAGTCATTGTTTTGTCACTGTTGTCAAACCTACTATTTGTGTTAGAATTCTTTAGAATAACTGGGGGGGGGTGAATTAGTTATCCAAGGTCCAAATGCCCTAATAATACTTTTTCTCAAATTATAGTGAATCCATAAACTTTTCATCCATCCAAGCTTAAAATAATCATCCTAGCAAATTATAGTAAATCAATATGCAGGAATAAAACATACAAGATCAACACATGACACAATGATTTATGTGGAAACCCAATTTGGGAAAAACCACTAGTAACATGCTACTTGATTTTCACTCTTCTAAAGTGATGCCCTGTTAAAAGTATGCCCTATTAAAGGCTTACAACACACTGTTAAATGTGACCTTGTTAGAGGATTTCACCATACTGTTAGGAATGGGCCTGATCAAAGGACTTTAGAACATTCACTTGGAATGTCACCCTGTTAAAGGATTTATTACATGGCTATCAAACCAACCTAAGTCCATAGGATTTAAACTATCTATTACAATTGCTAGAAAGTAACAATAATGGCCTTTTGATCTGATACAAATTACAACATACTTTGCAGATTTCATATCACTCTTTAGTTCAGTCCTTTTGCTTGGCTTTGATCACTTCAACTCCGACAGCTTGTCATCTCAAGCTTTGTCTCCTTGAGTCTTCTTACTCATCATACCAATGCAACCATATCTGTGGTCATTTGTTGAAGTAGAGTAACTGTGCTCTCTTACTCCTTAGCACCTCCTTCAGCAATTACGCTTTCATACTTGACCTCTCCTCTCTCGCTCTTGCTTCATGACCTTATGATTCCTTAAATAGAAATTTGGTTTTCCTTTGCCGCTCTATTCTCCCTCTCCAATTTTAGAGTTTCAAATGGATTAGGTAGGATACAATGTATCTACCCCATATCTTGGTCTTTATCTAGAAACTTCGTCTAGAGTCAGTTGTATTCTCCAAAAAATGTTCTACATGGTGTTTTGTGCCACCAGCTCATCACTCTTATCTTTTATTTAATTCGCAGACTTCTAGATAACAACCTTGTCAGCTTAGATTTGGAAAATCTTCAAATTTTGCAATAATGTAGCAACTCGGCACTATTGGTTTACTAATGCTCGACATCTCTGTGTTACTCGACACTTGTATTTGCTTGGCACTTGATTATGCTTAGCACTTGATTTTATTCGGCACTTTATTTTACTCGGCACTTGTAGTTGAACTTGCTCAGCTTCAACTAGGAATCTGTTCAGCACTTAATAGCTTTCTCGGCTTCCTCTACTTAGCTAGGCTTTACAAATGACTTAGCTAAAACCTTACATCTCTGATATGTTTCGGTGTACCCATTCTCTGTGTCTTAGAGTTTGTCATCAATACACTATTTCATCAATGGCTTAGTTGATCCTTTTACTTCATTACAACATCATAACGTCAACCTTTCTCTAGGTGTTCTAGTTACATCTTTATTGATTGCCTCCTCCTTGTCAATCAACCAATTGATAGTATTTGGATCATTAAAGCAATTGTCATTCCTGCAAGTAGCAAGTTTGACATCAATGACAAAACAATGATTGAGAACATTCTTTACCAGTTCCATATAATTATTTCCAACAATCTCCCTCATAATATTTTCAATCATTCTCAACAATTTGATGGTAAGACAATTGATTATAAGATCTAAGTACTATCACTTAGTTGATTGATGAAGAGGATTTAATCAATAAAGATGTAACAATAGAACCTAGAGGAAAGGTTGAGTTATGGTTATGTAATGAAGTACAAGGATTAGTTAAGACATTGGTGAAATAATGTATTGATAATCTACTTGAAGATACAAAGGTTGGCTACACTTAGAAACTCTAGAAGAATAAGTAATACTAAGACTATTAGCAAAGCTTGATTGAAGTTGATAGTAGGTGCCAAGAAAGATTAATTTAAGCTGAGCAAAAAATTAGTAGCTACCAAGCAAAAAAAATTCTAGTGTGTGTCGATTAACACAGTTGGTGTCAAGAAAAATTCAATAGATGCCGAGCAATGCAATATGTGTCAAGCATCAAAATATTAATAATGTTGAGCTGGTGCATTATTTTAGAAATCAAAGAATCACCAAATTTGAGCTGACAAGTTTTTTTTTTGAAGTCTATGAACCAAGTGGAAGATAAGGATGATGAGCTAGTGGTACAAATTTTGAGGTTAACTATTTTTAGGGGATTTCAAATGGATTCTAGGAGAAGTTTCTAGAAGAGACAAGATAAGGGGTAGATACATTGTATCCTACCTAATCCATCCAAACCCTAAAATGGATGATGGAAAATAGGGCAGGAAAAGTATTCTAATTTCTTATTTAAGGAATGATTGGTCATGAAGCAAATAAGTCTAAGAGTGTGGTGTCAAGGAGGAGACATTCAGAACGTCAGAGAAGACCAAGGAAGAATAGAGACAGAGACTTTGCTTTGTCAAGTGACTGCATTGGCACAACAAGCAAAAGGCTTATGGAGACAAAAGCTTGAAGAATAAACAAGCTGTTAGAACTATAGAAATTGAAAGCCGAGCAGAATTGAGGACTGAATTGTGATCTGAGATCTACAAGATAAGTCATAAGTTGTATAAGATCAAAGCTCTACTATTACTCTCTTACAATTGTATCAATTAGGGTAAAATCTTTTGGACTAAGGTTGACTTTACAATCATTATAAAATCCTTTAATAGGGTGGCATTCCAAGTGAATGGCCTAAAGTCCTTTAACCAAACTCACTTCTAAAAGGGTGATTGAAATTCCTTAATCGGGTCACATTTAGCAATGTGTGTTGTAACCTTTAACAGGTTTGGCCTTTCACAAGGCATCACTTTAGAAGAGTGAAAAAGGAGTAGCATGTTACTTGTGGTTTTTCCCAAATTGGGTTTCCATGTCAAATCATTGTGTTATGTGTGTTGATGTTTCATGTTTTATTGTTGCATGTTGATTTAATAGTAACCTGCAAGTTTGAGTGATTAGCTTTGATACATGCATGGTTATGAATGTTTAATGGGTTCACTAAGCTAAGTGAAAGGTTTTATTGGTACATCTGGACCTTGAATAACTGATTCACCCCCCCAGTTATTCTAAGGAATTCTAACAATGCAAACCCATTTGACATCCCAAATTTCCCTTTTGCCTCTCACATCTCAAACATAGCTATCTAAGCCCACTTTTTGCCTCTTGGCCCCTTTTTGGTCTCCTTGACTCTTTAGGTGCCTCCACACGATCTTGGTTATCCCCATATTCCAAAAAATCTCACTCGCATCCTCATCCCACTCCCATAGATCAAAAAATTGTCCAAAACTTATCATAAAAAAATTCAAAAATTGTCAAAAATTATCAAAATAAATAAATCTAGAAATCATCAAAAATTATCAAAAAATATTCAAAAATAGTCAAAATTTATGGCTCACTCAAGTAACTTTTTAGGCCAAAGTACCTTTTTCAAGGCCCTATTTCACCATTTTCATGGATCACATGTTCTCATTGGGCCCTCAAATGCCTTTTTAGGCCAAAGTTCATTTTTCAACGCACTATTTTGCCATTTTCACAACTCGAATGTCCTTTTTGGGCCTCGAAAATGCCTTTTTAGGCCAAAACACCTTCTACCACTAATACATTTGGTAGTGTTTTGTGACGTCAATTTGTGACATCAATGTGTATTTGGCTTTTTTTTGTCTTATAAATCAACAACGTCACAATTGCGACGTTATTTTTTTATAACGTCGCAATTGCGATGTCATCGGGTTATAAGACCAAAAAAAAAGGCGTGTTGCTCACAATGTTTAAGAGAAAGGGCCCAATGAACCAGATCTCCTAGCTGAGCAAAAAAATCCCTTAGGGTCGGATTGATGATTAGTCAATGTCCTAGCTAAGCGAAAAAATCCCTTAGGGCCGGATCGATGATTAGTCGAGCGTAGCTTATCTACCTCCGAGCACAGCTTATCTACCCCTGAGCACAGCTTATCTACCTCAGAAGAGTCATCGAACAAATGGAATGAATGCAATTAAAGGGAGTATTCCAAGGAGATAATTGGTTGGATGAACCTCATTGGTAATGCTTCATCTCGACAGAGTGTATGGTAGGTACATTGATTTTTAACTAGTTGCTTTGTTTTTTTGCAGTCTAGGGCAATTGTCCCCCAAAGGGTTTCTCTAGAAAATCATACTCTCTTCAACACCCTTTATAAATTCTCAATAATGGGGATAGATCCCTCACACAATTCTTCATGAATCCTCCAAATTTATTCCTCAATTTAGTTTGCAGAAATGCTCAATGATGGAGGCAGATTATTCACAGAATTCTTCCTGAATCTTTCAAATCAAATACTGAATTCACTTTAGAGAGTTTTTTTTAAAAAAAAATTATTTCCTCCTCCACTACCTCTACATCACCATCATCCTCTAATTTCTTTGAGATCTGAGTACAAACACCACTGTCATCGTGCTTAGTTTCTGCAGCTAGGGGGACCATTATGAAGTGACTATTTGGAAGCAATGCACCCATAATGAATGGGTGTTTTGTAGAATCCACATTCTTTCCAGCCATCTTCCCTTGTATGGAAAACTCTATAGAAGTTTCCCTTTTCATATAGGGTTCCGTAAATATTGCACAAAATAGCCAGCTCCCCGGATGGGAACAACCAGCTGCTTCTCCATCGGCTGCTCTCTTTTGCTCCACAATATCTATTCATACATTTTTTCTTTTTATTTTCTTTCATTCTTTTCTTTTCTATAAATCTTAAGTTAATTTAAAATAATATAGTTTATGTGAGTTTCAATATTTTTAGGAAAAAATTATAGAAATAAGAAAATGTGGTATGATGAGAAAAAAACACAGTTCCATGAAGAAAATCTAATATAAGTACATAGCTATAGACAATTTTATATGTTGATAAATATTGGTCATTTGGTAGATAGTGGTTCAGGTGCGCAGTAAATGAGACTAGTTTTGACGGACTAGCCCCTAAGAAAGCTTTGGTCCCCCTCCACTCACAGTGAGCTATTGGTCACATAGGGGAGGCAGTGTGTGTGGGTGGGTATGTGTGAACCTATTTTTACAAATAATTTTTTTATTTATTTTTCCTTATCTTTGTTATAGAAGTTATTTATCATTTAGAATTCTTATAAAAACTTAGAAGACCACCATGAAAAAAATACACATACATACATACATGTATGATGACATAACATATAACATACCACTTGCCCAAAAGTTAGCACAAGGTTAAAGCCACACATAACATAATGATTCTATCTATCAAGAAGACCCATGGGGTTTGGAAAGGCTCCCTAAACCTCATCATTGGGTTTTGACTTGGCTCCCATAGCCACTACTATGGGTTTTAACATGGCTCTCAAAAACATCATCACCCACAACCTTAGAAGATCAATCATCAAAAATCCAACTAAAACTTTGGGGTTTTGGAATGCTCCCAAATTTTGAATTGGATTGCATAATTATTTTGATAAGATTCCCAAGTCTTTTAAAAATCTCATACCTCATAGAAATGATCATTAGAAAGTGATCTGAAACTCTAGGGTTTAAGAAGACTCCCCAAACCTCCATGGGATTTATTTTGGATCCCACAACCATAATGGGATTTTTAGAGGATCTCCAAAAGAACACAATTTTTTTTAAAGGATCCCCAACCCTTCAAAATGGGATTAAACTTGGCTCCCATAACCAAAATGTCACCAGCAAAAAAGAGACCCCACCAATCATCCATAGTTGTAATGTGTATTTGGCATTTTTTTTTCAATAAATTCTCTATGTGAGCAAAATCATGACTGATTTATCATATCTCTGTTTTATGCAATCTGAGACAACTTTTCATGGTTTTGTTTGATCAAATACACATGGATTCTTGTCCATGGGTTCCTACAAAGAAGAGGGAATATGAGTACGATTATAGTTAAAAGTCTAACTATCTGTCTCAAACTTACAGGTATGTTTCTACATGTGACCTAGTATGGTACCTATGTTATCGATTCAAAGCATTCACCCTTGCACCTCATCAACCTTGTAAAGTTTCCTCCACACTGATATTTTATTGACAGCAGTAATATAGCATGAAGTTCAAACAACCTTTTAAAGATAAAGATTCTATACAAATAAAGCATATATGTTACAGTTTAGACTTTGCTAAAAGAGATTCAAGATATACAGAAGTTCTAAACAAGGGAAAATAATTTTATTTAAGAGACACAACAGGCTAAAAAGTAACATTACCTACACAGTTATGCTTGGGACTGAATGGCTCAGTCGCCACCTACTCCTTGTAGCTTTTAAAACCTTCAATGATCACCTTAGTTCATTACTTAGTGATTAGCCTATTGCATAATATAATACAAGTGTTTGAACTTAAACACAACATTGTTGGAAATATTGATGACACATGCACATCAATTAACATGCTTCTGAACATGAACAAAGAAGCAACCCAAAGCAAGCCACATAAACATAGCACCACCAAAACTACAAAATAAAATCGCTGGCAATTATTTTAAAGCTATATCATGCTAAAAACTTATGCAAGGTAGTAGCAAAATCCCACTTGTTGCTTTTAATCCACAAACACAACCCCAGAAACTCAAAATTTATTCTTGAATGAATTTTTGAAAATAAGCAAATACAAAAACAAAAAAATAACGCAGAATAGGTCAGAATGTAAAACTCAAAATACATTGTATTAACAAGGCATAGTTTTGAATATTGGGATGCTTAGAAGGATAATTATGAAGTTAAATAAGCAATTTAATGCATAAAAATAGTCTAGAAGGTGAAAGCTGAAAAAAGATCATATTATATTTATTGTAAATTTCAAAACTATATCTTTAATTTGATTAGAACAGTGAAATAATTTGTAAAGAGTCAAGACTTTGACAAAGCTTAGTTTTGTTAACTTTATATAGCATCTTGACATTCAATGCATGTATGTTTGATGTTGAGCTAAGCTATATGTAAGCATGATAATTTGTGCTGCACATGGATTAGAATAAAAGTTAAACCCACATCACTTTGCAAATGATTGTTTGGATTCCTAGAAGAAATATGTAAGTGTGATGCAAATCAATTTGGAATTTTCATATTGATAACTTTACCCAGCCTTTTGAGGGAAAGCCAACATCATTTGTGCAAGTTCTTCTGATACTCAGGAATGAAAGTGCATATTTAAAGTGAGTAGAAGATTGGGAAAATATTCCCTCCTAAACTATATCTCTAAACCAATAGCCAACCCATGATTATAATAAAATCAAGGTTCAGTTGAGCATCTGAAGAAAGTCCATGCAAGGCTCTGTTAATTTAGACAACACTGAAGCAAATTAACATTCTGCTTTTTCATGACTATGTAATTTATCTTAATTTTTCGACTGTGTTCAAGAATTATTTTGTTTTCTTGCAATTTCAGGTATGGATTTTACGATGAATGTCTAAGAAAATATGGAAATGCAAATGTATGCAAGTATTTTACAGATCTCTTTGATTACTTGCCACTGACAACCCTTATTGAAAGCCAAGTAAAGAAAAAGATATTATACACTATTTTGTCGGTACTCTGTGCAGCACAACAAACTTGTTCTTACTATAAGAAAATTTTCTTTTCTTTTGTTTCATTGTAGATCTTCTACTTGTACAAAGGTCTCTCCCCATCATTGGACACACTTGATAACATACGAGCTTTGGATCACATACAGGAAGTGCATCTATACACATAAGTATAATGTTTTGTGTTGCATAGATTTGAAAAGAAGATCACAACCATAACATTCAGTTCTATGGATGATAGTGTCTTAGATCTAGTTCTATGTAGTGTTCTCTATTACAAGAATTCGCTGTCCTGGTTACTAAATAGTTTCTATTTGAAAGTATTTTGGTTGTACTGGCTATGTAGTGCCCCGCCAAGGAACCCTTGGAAGTAAGCGTAAAACATGCAAGAGATTTTGTTAAAGCAATTGCATCATTACACACTTAAATTAGGACAACAATGCTAACAACATTAACAAAAATGAACAAAAAATCACTTTCACTTTGTGCTTGTGCACAAGTAGAAGTCTTGACACACTTCCAAGGGTCACTTGACACTCTACTAAACAATTGTAATGAAATTCTCACATTCCATTGTTTTGCCTGACACAAATGGCCTGTTATAAGACCAGTAGGGATGAAGGTGCCAAGTACCATTTGGAGGCACTGATTAATGTATGTTTTGAAATATTGGTGGAGACATTAATCTAGAAAACTTTCCCACAAGTTGAGTTAATATTCATCCAAGACTGTGCTAACTCCAACATATGGCTGAATACATAACATCCTCTTCAGTTAGGGTCCAATAACATGATTATTGAGGCCAAATCACTTGAGTATAACAACATACATATACATCAATTTGCTGCATTACAATATCCATGAATACATGCATGACTCTTACTAAAATTGGAAGAGAGAGAGAGAGGGGGTGGTGTAGAAGGAACTCATGTAGGTGCCACTAAATCCAATTTAATACTTGTACACTGGTCCCCAATAGTGCCTTGTCACACCACTCAATCATGTGGTACTCTTAGGTCCACCTCACTATGCTTGTGGAGATAGTCACATAGCCCAAAAAAGAACACAAGGCATACAAGGAGGTATAAGAATACTCACACCAATCAATGTATATAGAGTGCAAATAAATCATTGGCTTATTTAAGAGAAAACATGGAGCAACACAACATGAAGCAATGGCCACAATGCAATATCTAAACACACTCAATGAACCAATACCCAAGAGGTGCTATTCATACTACTAGGACTTCGGTGGTTGAGTACAGTGCATAGGGAATGTCAATTATTGGTGAAGAGAAAATAACATTAATGATCAATGAATAAGTCTTTTAAGGCATCAACATTTCTTATAATAACCCCATCCCTTCCAAAAAGTTTAAATTCTTCTAGATTATTTAGAATGGCAACATTTGGACAATGTAATCATTCTTATATATTCAAGTGTGGCTATATACATTGATGGAAGGCCAAAAGCAAAAGGGAATATTGCAGGTTTTATAAATAGTACATGACCCGAGTCAACTATAAAGCAACCCAATTGCATATTTGAGGCACGCGAGGGAAATCGCTTATTCATCTATGCAATAAAATCAATACGTGTAGGGGAAGAGCTTCTTATTGATTACAATTTGAACTGCATAGATACAAACGATGCTACTATCATGGGGGTGGTACATACTATTAAACCAACTTCTAATCAATGACTCCAACATACCATTTAGTCAATAAATTTTTGGCTAACATTTTTATACTTGATCTTTGACACAGGGGCACAATATGGAGCAACTGCCTGGAGGGGATGCTGGCGATGTTCCCGGCTCATCTACACATGAGCAGGTAAAACTCATTGTAATTATGCAAACTAGATAGAAGCAAATTTTTATTTTTTTAATGTTTTTTTCTTCATTTTTTTGGAGTAATTTTGATAATACTAATACTATTGTTGTCACAAAGGGCCAGTGGTCAGAGGGAGGGAAAGGAATCTACAATCCCTCAGCAGCCCACCCCTGAGGAGGACCCATTTTATATTGATTTAGCAGAGACCAATGACCCGATCAGTTCGATTAAAAAGTTGCTAAAGAAAATTGGAAAAGAAATTATACGTTTGGCAACCATTAAGCCTACTACTCAGGAAATAAAAAATAGGGCATCTGAATTGTTGCACACCTTTGAAACCTTAAAAGTAAGTATTAATGAAATTTTTAATTATAAAAAGAGTTCAATAATGGTTTTTATGTTATGCTCTTTTATTACATTAATTAATATATGGATGCATTGTCTTTATAGAGTTTTTTGCGTGATTTCAAGCCCCATTCCCATGATGAGGGTGTTGCAGGTGGTTCAGGTAGATCGCATGTTCCATTCCTCGCTTGTGTTTTCCATTGAATATAGATAGGAATTATCATAATCATTGACAATACATGAAATTAAGACTGAATTTATGCACGCGTTCTATATTTATGCATGCTCTAACAATTTTATTCTTCAGCTTCAAATTCTATGATGATGCTGCCTCCATCCACAACAACCACAGATCTCTTTTCGATTGCTGAGTTGACAACACATAGCTTATAGGTATCGACTGTTGCACCATCTACTGATACACAAATCCCTCTTTTTCTCTCTTTTTTTATGTGTTTAAGTGTTATGTGTTTACGATGTAGATTGTAATGACCCCCCTTTGATAGTCACTCAACATTTAAACTTTTTCACAATTTTTTTACAACTATTTATTTGATATGCCTTTGGTTTTTATAATTCACATGAATGATTAACTAGACTCACATGTCTACTATCTTTGAACTCAAACATTACTTTTTTGTGTATTTTTCACATCTTCTTGCATGAATCATCACCTTCTTTTGACTGTTACAATTGTCAACTCCTATTCAGTTGCTATTTCAATGAGTACACCAAGCCTGCACAAATTATACTTGTTCACTACAACCTGAGCAAATTTACACTAACCACTAAGCCTGCACAAATTATTCATCAAAAGAGGATGAATGCACATCATAAAATCTACACTTCCCTCAACCCATTTATGAGACAAAATATGGTTCTAGATATTATTTTGTATTCTTTAAATGATAGACCTTATACAACTTGATGTTTGCATCTTAATGAAACAAATAAAATAATAACAGCATAAAGTATCCAAAATCATAACAATGCATAGTGGCATGGATCTCCCACCTACGTCATAAGACAGTTAAAAGAGTAGTTGGCATCCAAGGGGACTTTAGTTCAATTTTATGAGTTAGTTAGATGGGAAAACATTTAGAAAAGAAATGTCTTTATAAGACACAAGGGCAGAAGTTGAAGAGAGGTGTATGTAACAAGAAAATAAATAAATCAAAGAAATCTGCTATTCACTGTCATAGTGACAGTTTCCTAATTGCAAGATTCAACTTGGTAATCCAATAAAGTTCTTTATATTCAAGATTTATTGTTGTTGCTCCTTGAAAAGATTGTCATGATTTGTTAACTCTTGGCAAGGACTCTTGTTAACTCTTTTCTAAAGTTTAAATCACAAATCACAAATGCCTTATTGGTGTAAAGCATGTTACGTACTATTTTTATTGCTAGATAGTATAAATTATCACTCAAAAGTGGAGACTACATTCCTGGCAGGGTATTTGGAGTAGCATGATTAGTGGAACATTGCTACAAACAATAATTCTTTTGATCATCACATGGAGGACAGACTGGAATAGAGAGGTATTACCATATTCATATTAGTGATCTAATTTTAAATAAAATTGTTGTTTATTTCTCTCACTTGAATATCACTAAACCATTTATTGCCATTTGTGTTTACTTTTAGGCATTAGAAGCAGGAGATAGGATTAAGGTTTGGGGAGGTTTAGTAGCTCCCATCAAAGACAATTGAATGGAGGTAGAACAGTTAACCCTTTTTTGAGGTTTATGAATGAATATGGGCTTTTTTGTATTAGTTTGAAGAACCTATGGCAAGATATGCTCAAGGAGATCAAGAGTTGGTCGTGTTTATGGTTTGATTGTACTGCATATCCTAGTTCAAGGATTTTATTTTTAACCATTTTTAGTTAACATTGGTTTAATTTCTCACCTTTTTCTTTTACTATTTTTTGTTTAGTTACTTTCATGGCTCAGGCTATTCTTACTTGAGGTCGCAATTTTCTTTGTATTTGGTTAATAATTTTGGAGCAATTTTCAATTCGTGGGCCTAAATTGGTGACCATTCATAAGAAACATTTAAGCTTCCTATTCAATTTTCACATCCAGTGACAAAAAACCCTTGTTCTTTCAAAGATATTAAAGGAAAAAAGCTCTCTTGGAGTTTCATTACTAGAATTGCGAACAAATGTCGTCATCTCTATCTAGGACATCTCCACATGAGCATTGCATTGGAGCAGATTTGACTAGTTATCTTAAGTTTCAGATATAGAGCAACTAGATTTGCAAGAGAATATTATATTTAGGATTTGGATAGCTTCCTTGTTGATTTATAAAGTAATAGTTGTTGATCAAAATCATTTCATTGTTAGATCTTGAGGGCCATACTTTGAAAAAATTGTTAACATCATAAATTGTTGCCAGTATTTGCACACATCATTTTTTGTAAAGCATTTATTGAAAACTTCTAGCATTTTGGGGGTTTGTTGCAGAGTTCCTAGTAACAAATGAACTGAGCAAAAAAAAAGAAAAATTTACTTTGTTTGCCGTCACAATTACGACGGCCCACCGACGGGGTTGTCGTCGCATCTACAGAAACCCCATCACAATTTCTCAAGATTTTGTCGCAATTGCGATGCCTACCCCAAGCATTGCAACGAGATTTCTATAGATGTGATAGCAACCCTGTCGGTGTACACGTCGCAATTGCTACGTTAGTCAAAGAAATGGTGACGGGTTGATGCCATAATAAGGTGATTGCATAGCGATGGATAGGTGTCACAATTGCGACAATAGAGGACAGACATCATATTTTGCGACTAAAATACAATGACATCTATTACTGTCGCAGTGGCGACACATAGTTGTCTTAATTGCAACACATAGCCATCGCAAATTGATGCCAAATGTATTAGTGTTCAAAGCCATGTAGCACCTTTTTAGGCCCTCAAAATGAATTGATGCCTTTTCATAGGGCTCGTGAGCATCTATCTTTATACACACCTAAAGAAAAAAAAATGCTAAATTTGGTCTTTTAATTGTCTATAAAGGTTATTAATATACACATAATTATTCCTTAAAACATCATGGCTCTCCAAATGTTACACAAATATGTACTCATCTTTGGATCCCCCAAAGATATTTAGTTCGCTACATACCAGCAAAGGTTTTTCTTACTCTATAGATTTTATTGTTCCCACCTTTACGAAGATTGAAACCTTTCCAAATATCTATCACAAATCCCAAAAATGTTCAAATATCTATTAAAAATCCCAAAAACATTCACATATTCCTCAAAAATCTAAAACAAACATCTAAATACATTCTAAAAATACCAAAATCAAACATGACAATGTTTATTCGATGCATTACAAACAACACTAGTTGTCCTTTTGCTTGCCACAAGACAAAACACAACTTTTATTCTACTATGATGACAACGATAGCATTACATTCAAATAACATTTGGCAGATTATTTATTCTGGCCTCCCTAGGGGAGGTGGCAAGACACAGTGTCCAATCAATGGTGTTTCTTCTAACCGTGCTCTAGAAGACAAAGCCCCTAGCATTAATCCTCTATGTACCCACACCGCATCCATGGGAATAAAAAATCTTCCACTATGTAATTGCGCATTCAATAGTTATGTAAATTCCCTATCCACAAATTGCGTCTCTTGTCAATCCTCATCAAGGAATGCCTGATGATAACATCCCATATAATAAGAGAATTCACAATGTACCTTCATCATCTGGTGCATTTCCATGAACACATTCTCCACTAGCTTGTTTACTCTTGGTGCAGTGATCGCTCATTGGGCCACATCCCGGTCTTGTTGCATTTGATCAATCACCATTCTCCAATGCTCTGCATATACTTTTGCCTCACCCAACTATTGTTGCAACTGTCTCACCGTCACCCCACTCAATGCTAATTGCTCCTACAACTTCAATGATAGGGAATTCAATTTTGTAATCACCTCCCTAAATGACTCAGATTGTGACTGCAATAACACCAACTTATTTTGCACACTCTCTAAACCCACTTGCACCATCTTAAGAGATTCCTACAACCTTTGAGCCCATGACCACTCTGCCCACATCCTCGTGTCATTTCCCTTTGCTCATGACTACTCCACATGTAGTTCCACTTCTAGTGATTGTACCCACACCCACTCTACATCCACCTCCACTTGAATTCATCTTGCCTCCATTTGCACTCCATCTTCTTGTGTCTTCTCCATCAATCTTGGCAAAAATGTGACTTCATGTTCTACATTCTTTGCTTGGACTCTCTCTATGGCTAATAGTCTCCATAATTCTTTCACACCCCTTGATGATTGATCTCTACCCCCCAACTCTAACTATGGCTCCTCTGTATTTACACCACTCTCTTCCCCTTCCATTGACCCTTGTCCCAGAATCCCAAGGATAATCAACCAAAGTGCTCCACTCATCTCCTCACCCACATTAACATCTCCTACATCCCTCAAAGCTTCTCCCATAGACTTTTCAGGAAATTTTCTCTCCCCCCTCCTCCTCCTCCACTCCTAACATACTCTTCATCATCCCAAGTGAACTATTATTTGCCTACATCATTAGCTTATCATCCAACACCACCTGCAATGCTTGATACATTGTAGTCCTTGACAACATCATTAACATTGACAAGGGTGTCTCTTCCGCCCTAATCCCTACATCTCTAGGTTGTATCAACCCCCATCCTGCATGACTTGATTCACCTTGATTTGGAACTAACACTTAAAGTTTAGACTGATACACCAGCTTTTTAGAGGTTCACCAAATGCACTTTGCTCCTTTCCCTTACCTAATCCACCTTCCCTAGCTAGCATCACCCTCCTATTGCAACTCATCTAATGAGCCCAACATGCTTTCACTTATATTCTTCCTCAAACTTCTATTAAACCTAATGGCCACATTCTACTCTTCATCTTGCTTTTTTCCATCCCCATGATATTCGCTTATTTATAGTTGTTTCTCACTCGAGACTCATTCTTTATTGGTCTTACCACATATCCACTCTCTACATCCTACCATATTGGTACTAGGTATACTTGACCCTCAGCTCTAACACTTAGACACCCTAATTCTTGCCAACACACATCACCCTATAAAATTTGCTACTAAATTACTGCTGACACATCCCATAATTTATTATTTGACTAGTACAATAGTTGCTCCTAGATAGAATTGAACAAACTTGACACCATTACACACAACTGTCAATATGCCTGGTTTGAAAATAATGGGTTTTTCCACTATTATGTACTTCTAGTACCTCGATGATGTGTTTGACTAGAGGTACTGGGATAAGGTCATGATATTTTATTTTCCCTTGGTTTTTCACTATTTAACTCCAGTGATCCTTTCATATCGTGCATTATTGGGTTCCACTTGTAAGAGACTCCTCTCATTTGGGAAGCCATGTGTACCTCAACTAATTTTTTACAATATCTTAGGTGAGGTCTTTCATCTGACATTTGACTATTTTCATGCCTATTTTTATTCTTTTGCAGTAGTAACTTTTTCCAATATTTTTCATATACATTGTTCATGTTTGTTGGTACTTCTCGACATGACATAGTAGTCATATCACCATAGCTAAGCTAGTGATGGTTGTAATTCATCACTTTTTATTAAACACTCTAGGATGATAGTTAATTTGCATCTCTTTACAAAAAAAAAGGTGACGGGTAGTTGCATTCATTTAGTTTTCATTTTCATCTTGGGTTCCTTGAAAACAAATAGTTGGCACATAAATTAGGATTACACAAGAAAGCTGTCACAACATCATTTGACAAATTTAGGACTGGTTATCCAATAATAGACAACAACATCAACATCAAGGCAAGCTTTTAACACTCAACTATTATGGACTTTGTCTCCTCACAACATTTCCACCATGCATCACACTTTATTGTCTCATATTTTCATTCCACTTATTGCATTATGTGGCTTTTGAATCTCAAACAATTTCATTTCATCTTCCTTTCTTTCATTCATCACAATTCACTAAGTCACATTTCATTACATCTAATTTCATTTTATTACATTCCATTTTTGCCCATCACATTACATTTAATTCATGCATTTCATCTTTTCAATTTGTGACTTTTCTAGCACATTCATTTCCTTCCATTTTCACTTTCATTCACCTCATTTTCACATCTCCTTTAAACATTTCATTGCATCCCCTTTTCTCACATTTCTTTTCATTTCATTCCATTATATTTTTGGAAATACAAATGGGAAATGTATACTTCTGATGGGGGGGAGGGGATTGTGGGGGGTTAAGCAAAAGTACTAATCTCTAACCAATAAAAATTTTAACTTTAAAACAATACATGCATAAACACATTGAAATAACATGTAAAGTAAATGCATCCACATAAACACTTGACACCATATGTGATTATCCAAAAACCCTCCAATGAGAAGGTAAAACTAGGGTGGGAATGACACCCACAATTCTTCACTGCTATAGCAATAAAGATCACCTGTTAAGGTGACATATTTTGACCATTCTCATGATCTACCCTATGAAAGGCCTACCCTTTTAAAGGCTTACAAAGGATTGTTAGATCCCACCCTGTTAAAGGATTTTAACACCCTATAAAAAGTGTACCTAGCTAAAGGACTTTAGAACACTCACTTGGAATGTCACCTTGTTAAAGGATTTCACTATGACTGTTAAGTCAACCTTAATACAAAGGATTTCATCCTACGGATACAATTGTTAGAAATTATAGTAGAATGTTTGATCTAACTACTTATAATTGATCTAACTACTTACAATCTGGTATTGCTGATTTCAAATCTCAATTCAGTCCATCTGGATCCTTTCTAATCTAATATGAAATTTTTGTATCCTCAATCCTCTATTCTACTAACTGATTCTGCAATTTTGTGCTTCTAAGTCACCTTGAATGTATATTGATCAATCCACCCCTTTCACTTCCTTCAAATCTTTGCTAGCATCACCTCCTCACATACATTCTCTAATGCTCTCTCTCATACTAAATTATGGGGCTTTTTCTCCCTTTAAAAAGACTTTGGTGGATTAGGGTTAGGTATGAATCTATGATTGAGATTCATTCATTTTTCCTATTCAATTCCTTCCATTTTTCTGATTAGTTGCATGTTGATCGCATAGGGGATCCAAATAGATTTAATCTGATCTTCAATGCTTCGAGATCTATCCATAATTCAGCTTTAAAAATGGTTTAAATAGTTGTTTGTGCCATCACAAACAACTAGGTTCATTCTATGTTACTCGGCACTTGTTAATACTGATGCTTAACACCTACTATAATTTTGTCTTGCTCGGCATCAACTGTTCACTTGGCACTTGAACTTCTCAGCACTATCTATTATCTCTGCACTTGATTGACTCAACACATGAGTGACTCAACACTCATTACAACTCAACATCTATACATATTATACTCGGCATATATTACTAGCTCGGCATGAACTTAGAAAATATCTTAAGTGTGTTGAGACTCAATTGTCTAAACCAATTTGAGATCACCATATATTTCATGAAGTTCATATTATATGTCATCACATCACATTTTATCACATTTTCATTTCATGTGATCACATCATATTTTATCACATTTCCATTACATTGTCATTTCATGTCATTACATCCCATGTTATCACATTTTCATTATATTATCATTTCATATCATTACATTTTATCACACTTCCATATCATTACCATTTCCTTCCATTTTATCATATTCTCTCCATCACATCTCCAATTCACCTACAATTTTCATTTTATTTTATCACATTCCTATTTCATTTCATTTACCATTTTCATTTTATTTACACATTCATTTCATTTGATCACATTTCTCATTTCATTCTGCTTTGTCACATCACATCTTATTCATCACATTTCTTTCCTTACATTTTCATTTATCACAATCCACTTCCTCATATCACATCACCTCAACTTTCATTTCATTGCATTACATTACATTGCATTTACGTTAAATTTCATTTATTACATCCAATCTCATTTCATTACACCACATATCATATTTCCTCTTATTACATTAGATTATTTTCTTTCATATTTTCATCACATTTCTCATTCACTTAAAAATTTCATTTAATTCCATTTTCTCTACTTTCATTCCATTCTATCACATTCATTTTTCAAATTCATTCCATTCCATCACATTTTATCACATTTTTTATTTCATTCCACTTTGATACATTAAATCTCATTTCAAAATTCATTTCATTACATCTCATATCATTACATCATGCCACATTACACCAAATTTGATTTCATTTATTGCATTACATTACATCACACTACATTACACCAAATGTCATTTCATTACATTTGTACCATCACATAACATTTTTATTCATTACATCATTATTCTCATCTAACTATTTCAATCGTTATCCGCATATCATGCTACATTAATATTCATCTATATATATATATATATATATCAATATCTACTACTACCATATCTATCAAATCAAATCATCACATGCATACATGAGTCCATGATATAACAAATGCACACGTCTAAATATCAATAAACTTAGATATATCGTAAAGAAAGAACGAATAATGTATCAAAAGGATAAAATAAACATGAATGTAAGATAGTCTGCATCAACAAGAATGTCCAAATGATCAAATCACATGAACATCAAAAGGTCACAATGTCTATGCACATGAACATCCAAATATCACCAAGTACCTCAGCATGAATATCAAATGAACATCAAATGAATAATAATACATAATGATGAGTAATACCATAACACATAATATACACTCATCCATGAGTAGGTGGTTGACATGAAGGTGTGTTCTCACCAGTGGCACCCCTATCCTCTTATGGTGCCTGCTCGATTTCATTTGTCATCAGTGTGACACATCTGACTATGGCTTTCTAACTCATTGGCACCCCATCTGTCCTTGGTGGTGTTGGCGGCAATGGTGGCCTCGATGTCATAGTGGCTATAAATGCCTGTAGTGTACTCGTCAATTCACCCATCCAAGCTTCCATGGCACTTATCCAAGCCTCTAAATCAGTAGATCCCCTTGGCCTCTTTGGTGGTGGCTATGCATCTAGGAACACCCACTACTTCCCCCATAGTTGTACATCCTATGGATATCTGATTAGAGCCTGTACCCATGGCCTCTATCACTGGATAAACTAAATATCATTAGGAAATCTAGCTCTCACCTACTCTATCTTTCCCAATCCAACACCTCCATCCCACTGACCAGCTCCCACACCACCACCCATCCCTCCTCTCACCCTTGCACCTCCATGGCCCTAGATCACTCCAACTCTCCTTGCACCTACTTCTCTTGGTCTATGCACTGGACCTCATGCAACACCCCTCTATAGTAGTACCATAACTACTCGACTTCACCCTCCATATCTCCCCCCTACTCTAACCACACCTCTCCCTCTCACTCATGCCTGTTGTATCCCTCTATGTCTCCCTAGACCACCCTCATCATCCCCATCCTCTTTGCCACTTGGCAGCTCATCAATCCCAAGAATAGGCTCTGTTGAATCTGTGTATCTTGGAAATGGATGTTCATGAAACCATCATGCATAATCCCCTCCATCCCTGCATCTTCCTTTGCATCCTGCAATGCCCATGGCTGTGATGTATCTATCATCTAAAGAAAGGCCTCTATTCAAGCCTCATACTCAAAGGTTGGCCCCCACATTGACCTCTTTGACTACACTCAAGCTTAATGTGCTAACCCTTGTGGCATGCCTTGTTGCTGCCCAAATTGTCTCATAACCTACCTAACACAAAATTGCTCTATCATTGTAGGCACCCAGCCAAGAAAATATCTTGGACCAAAGAAATATACCATCTCATCATCATCCTCAGCCCATGGCTCTATAAACCTATATGGTCTACATATAACCTCATCAATGTCATCCAATATCTGCCACCAATACTCCATCTTTCCAAAATGGGGTTGCATGATCATACCAAAGTAAATGTGTATATAAGGCATACCTTGAGGACATTGTCACACACATATTGGATGATTAATTGGTAGATGCTCCTATGTCCATAGCTATAACAAAATTACCCCTGCTGATAGCAACGAGGCTCCAGAATATACAACCTGATGCAAGTCATGGTATAAGAAAGCCAATATGTAGCTATCCCATGCAAATATTTGTGGCTGATCAATCATATCATGTATCAACTAGCCCCACCCACTAGAAATCCTTGCCCTCGTTAGTCTAGCAACAAAAATCCTCCTATCAATCGAGCCAAAATTGTCGAAAATGGCTCATACTGCAACATTTGGAACCATGATACATTGTCATCCCAATACTATGATATCTAAACAAATCCCTAAAGGCAGTACCATCTATAGTCTAATCATAGCATACTAAATCCCCCACTGTTAGGATCCACAATAACTAATATACATCCTCTGGAGTCATAGTCATCTCACCCATAGGCAAATGAAAGGTGTTGTGGTCTGAGTGTCATCACTTGGCCACAACTATCAATAGCCCTCTATTCACTTGGAACTGGGGCATTTATAGTAAATAAGTGAACCCACATCTATCTATCACCTAGCGATTTGTGGCTCACAATCTGCCTACCGCCTCTAGGGGCCATGGATACAACCCTTGTACCATGAGCTTTCACCCATGTACCTATTTTTCAACAAACAAATAAACAGCATCAGTTCTCATCCCAAGTGATCATCATGCATCAGTCTACTATCTATATCTAGCTACTCAGCTACCAATTCTATCTTGGACCTATTACTTGTCGTTCTCTATCTTGAGCCAAACTTGTTTGTTTTCCCTACTCTGTATCCTAAGTTGGGACATCATTCTTTACCTATCTATCATCATACTGATCCTAAAACATCACTTCATGACTACCTAATTACTATTATTTACTCGATATCGTGAATCCTTGGCCGATAGACCTAGAATCTAGCCTTTTGCTTTATCTTATGCTTGATTAAGGCTTTATAATTTGTTTGTACTCTTCAATGTTCATTTGTGCTATTTCATATGACATATGCACTACCACATTAATCAGATGTGCTAGAACTATCATATGCACTATTAAAACATTAGAATGTGCTATTTCCTATATTAGATGCACCATAACATACATAACCACTATCAAAATGATCATTTGCATTGTTTCATAGTGCATAAGCACTATTTAACAAAAATGTGCTACAACATCATCTATATGCACAACAAGATTAATAAAATGCACTAAAATAAGCAAATGTGCTATGACAAACACTATATGTGCCACTTTTTCACTGTATATGCTAATTGACTTCAAAACTAGGTTTTCATATGCATTTTTTTGCCCTACATATATGTTAAAGGAATTCTCAAATGCGCTAAAAGAATTCAAATGTGCTAAAAGAAAAGCTAAATGTGCTAAAATACCTAAACTATCAATTATACCACAAAAATTCACGTGAAATTCAAAAAATACTAAGGTACACATGCAAAAAATTTAAAATTGAAGATCTTGATGGCTTATAGGGGCATCATAATCCATTGGATGCTAATACCTACAACCCCTCTCAAATTTGTGCTCTTGTAAAGGGACCACCATCCTCACTAGCTCAAAGCTCTAAAGTGTCAAATGTGGGGAGGGTGAAAATGACAAGGGTAAAAGGTCTTTTGACCTATTTAACCCTCCATAAGGGTATTTATATCCCTTTTTCACTCTATTTACCCAACATTGGAACCTTTTTTTTCACTTTTACGAATTGGGTATTGTATTAAACCACCTTGATCACCTTTATTTGTCAGTTATCAAACCTTTGAGAAATAAAATTGGAAACTCCTTAATTTTTGCACATTCATTTTTATTTTTCCAATTTCATTTATGAGGGGGCAGTATATCCATATCAAACTGGGGCATAATTTTTTTTTGAAAAATCAAAATGTCCTACCCCAACCAAAATTTCAAAAAAAAAAGTAGGGTATCCAAGTAAAAACATTGCAACATCAAAATCAATGGTCAAACATCAAGTCATCAATAATCAAACACCACGACAACTATGAAATGTCAAAATATCATCAATTAGACATTCAATCATCAAAACTTGACCTAAAATCAGAGAATCAAGATAATCTTTGAACTAATATGTTTCACATATTAGCTCAAAGAGGGGCATTTGTAGACACTAAAAATTTGGCAAAGACCTAAATTACGTAATTTCAATCAATCAACGCAAATTAAAGAGAAAATCAGAAGAACATAATAGACTTTCAAATCAAAAATCACATCATGTCATTAATTATCTATCAAATCAACAAGACCTGAATCAACTTTAAATAGAGGAGAAAAAAATTTCAAAATCATAAAATGAAATTCAAAAAGGGAGGAAGAATAAGACAAAATGTTGAAAATAAATAGAACATTTATTAAAACAAAAAAGTCATTTATCCTCACAAAAGTGAAAATCCCCCTTTTACTTTTAAAAGAATTGGAAAAATCCTCATTTATGCTCAAAACCAAGTCTGTTGGACTCCTCCTCCTGGTCTCTTATGAGATATTTTCAATTTCACCTCCATCCACCAGTCAAAGGTAAAAATATTGATTCTTACTCCAACCCCATCCGAAATCCTAGAAATAGGATGGAAATCCAAGAGCTAAAGGACCCAAGTTTTAGGCATCTGCACTGTAGGAACATTCTAAGTTATCATTTTAGCATATCATTATAGCAATTCCATAGCATTTTAGCATCATTTTCATGTTGTTTAGTAACATTTATTACATGTTTAGCTCATTTCATGTCTAGTTTGATAACATTCTAAAAGTTGTTACTCTCATATAATTTACATTATAATCATAGATCTTGCATGCATTCTTGTAGATCTTCATTTTAAGCATACTCCCATTCTAGAACTAATGCTGAGATGTTGGTCTGAGAGATTTCTTAGCAGTTGTAGTTAGGGAAACATGAGACACTCATAGAATTTACATTTTGACAATGATTTCTTAGATTTAGTCTAGTTCATTGTCATTTTATCTGCATTCTACATTAAAGTCTCATGAATATGCAATTATATTGTGTACAATAATAATAATAAATCATGGTTTCTAGGTATGTGTACTTATTTGCACTTATTTGATTTCATTTTCACTTTTATAGTGATTAGAAAAGTGCTTTAGGGGTTGGAGCAAATGTATTGAGGATGTGAGTGTGCTACATCCTTTTCGTCAAGTTTTTCGTTGTTGCACTATTTCAGGTATGTTTATATGTGATTATTTCAATATTTTTAATATTTTCTAAATTTTCAATAAATATTTTAGTGTTAATTTAATATTTTTATTGCTTATTAATGTTAGTTAACTATATTAAATTTTTCTTTATAATTAATTTTTATTAGTTAATTATGTGCTAGTGTTATTAGAAAAATATTAGAAAAGATTAGAAAAATATTAGAAAATATTTTAAAACTTTAGAAAATATCAAAAAATTGCCTTTGCCTTCGAAAATTCACATTTGCCTTATAAAATTAGCCTTCACCTTCAAAAATTTGCCTTCAATTTGAAAATAAAATAAAATTATATGGTTCAATTAGGTGTTCAAGCAAACATAAAAATAATTAAATCTGGTCACCGAATTTTTCCATATATATGTTTGCACAAACATGTGTTTGTATAGATATATATACATGTTCACATGAACACCATGTTCGTGTGAGCATTTTTAAAAAAACTTTGTTCTTTTTCATAAAGAAAATGAAAAAATGGCCTTTTGACCCTCAAAACTAGGATCAAATGACCTCCTACTATAAATATAAAATTTTTAAATTGTGCTGCTAGGAGAAAACTTTCCAATGACTGTAATTTTAATAGGTATCATATTCATTAAGACTTCCAAATATGAGTTTAAGTCATTATAGGTTGATTAATGATTAAACATCTACTGACTTCGACATTTCGGGAAAAATTGTAAATTAGGTCAATTTCTTTTCAAAAATCTCGAGATATGTTATTGAATTAAATTTTTATTAAAAAAAAATATAAATTGATTTATGATATATTGAGTTCAAGTTATCCTAGTCAAAATGAATGTATGTGTGAATTACGATTGATGTCACTTTAAAATTTCATAAACTATACAATATTCAACCAAATTGAATCAAACCAACTGGATCCTCTAGATATTGATGTTACAAATCTAACATCAAAAGAGTTACCTCATTATCATTTGTAGAAAAAAAAAAGTTAGTCTTTTCAAAATGACTATCACTCTTTAAAAATATCTATTTCTCATATGTACCATTTTTTGGGGGAGAAGAAAAATTTGAGTTGAACAGTTTGTTTTCCTAAATATGGTTACAAAGTAGGAACAAAGTACTATAAATTAGTAGTTTATGTCATCTTCAAATTCTTAATAGTTTTAGAGTAGAGTCACTCGAATGTGAGATTTGTTTCAAAAATGTTGATATCACTGTCAAAATTGGTCAAAAAGTGTCACCCACTATTGTGGGCTCACCCAACAGTACTATGGGATTTCATCACATGGAAATATAAATGTAGACTCTCCTTAACAAAATATCCCCAAATTTCTTTATCCTACTCTAAGTCTTTATAGTCTCTAGGTATAACATGTTTTAATGGGCCTCCCATGGTGTTCTCCTTCTCAAACAACTGCTTGGAATTCTGAGGACTCAAGTTCAAATCAGCAATAGTTTTCTCTACAATATCACTCGTCATGGCACCTTCCTTTCACAACTAAAGATTATGGATAGTGTTGAGGAAATTGGAGGGCATAGAAGGAAATTATGTTTCCAAATAAGGGTGATGCAAAAAATAAACCATACTCATTAATAGGTCTAAAATATTGTCATAGATCTTAATTTCAATCCTTGTGTCACATCACTTCACATAGCTTAGTCTTTTTCTAAAATCAATGTGAGAGATGTAATAAATCATGATGACATGCCTCATGTAAAGCCTGAGTTGAGTAGAGAACTTTCCAACTCACCTCCATAAATACCTTACATTGGTATTATTAACCACCTTGCAAAATAACAGGTTAAGATATGGGGTAGGAATCACACAAAAAAGCTTGATAAATGAAGCGATATGGAAAGTACTTTTTGGCTTCATGGTATTAAAACCATTATTGGTGCATTTATTGAGACTGACACTCAATAAAGGCCCAATCAGATTATATCTTTTAATACTCTTAGAAAATGAACCTTGATGACTCAACAGCTTAACAATCCACCTATCACCTTTGGTATTTCTATTACATGCCATTATATTTTTTTGCTATCATTTAAAATAATTAGACTTAACTCTTGCATGCACTCCATCTGAGTCACCATATTCCACTCCTCATAGTTCATTCTCCACGTCACCAAATAGTCAACAACATTATTCCCTTCTCTAAGGGTGTGTTTAATAGTAACTTTGTTAAAGAATATAGGTCATCTTCTACAATCATTTATAATAGGGGAAATTCTCTTGGGCACTTTATATTTTTTTAGAAGTAAATCAATAATTAGCTTTGAGTCACCTTTCAACTCAATGCTATCAACTTTTAAGTCCTATAGAGTTTTGATGCGAAACTATATTGCAATAGCCTCAACATAGTTGTTACACCTTATTCCCAGCAACTTTGCAAAGCCATGGATCATTTCATATTTCCAATCTCAAATAATTCTTCCATCTCTAGTGATACCAGGTTTAGGTACCTTTAGAACATTCATCCACGTTACATTTCATCCATCCCCTTTCAAGTAGGATATAGTACCACTTTTTCCTTTCCCATATCTTTTGCTAGTTAATATCTATTAGACTTTGATCAATGTTTCAATTTTTTGTTAACCTTAGGTCTAGAAAATTGGGGAACTTGAGGCTCTTGGAGAAGTAAGAACAACTAACACTATCTTTGATGATATTTTAAATTTTTTGGAAAGTTGAGGCAACATCCTTCTTTTTATCTCTGAAGATCATGTTGTTTCTCTCTTTCCAAGCACTCCAGCTAATAGGAAGAATTAATTCCTAAGTATTAACAAAGATCTATGAGAAAGGATAAATTATCCATTGAATCATTAGATCATTAAGAGAGTTAGGGTGAGAGAATGGAGAAATCATTCATTGAATCATTAGATCATTAATACTTTGGGGAACACCATGGATAGGTGAAAAATCCTTGACCACCAGATTCCATATCTTAGTAGTGAAAGAACAATGTAATAATAGATTATTTATAGACTTAGCATCCTTCTCACAAAGGGAACATATGTTAGCTAGACTCATAACACATTTAGATAGATTGTCAAGCATAAGCATTTTTCTATGAGCAACTGCCAACCAGAAGAAATTTATTTTATGCTCTAGATTATGAATCCAAATCTTTTTCAACAATTTGTCTCCCACAAGATTGTCTTCTTGCACCCTTTAGGCAGAGCTAATTGAGAATAAGTCATTGATGTTATATTTCTTGATCCATTTATCTTCTTGGAATTGGTTAAAGAGACTAGGATCAAGGAGCATATCCATAAGATATGTGACCACTTCCTTACTAATATAACTAATTTTTCTAGAAACTCTTTTGACTTTCAGATGCAGGAGCATCCTAGGTGTAAGAGAAATCTTACATCATCCAAAAATAATTTATTTTGTCTTTTCTATTTTAATAAGCACTAGTAGATAGGGTGGTTACTATTTATGGGAACTTTCTATTTTTAGTAAGTTTTCATATGAGCTCTAAATGTTCTCATTTTCTACAAGAAGGTTCATTTTTGAGTTATAAGCTTACCATAAAAATCTCATTGCTCAAGCTTAAGTATTAGAGAAGTTATTGCAGATTTTTGGTGAAAAAAATTCTAGAAAAATCTTTAGGCTCGTGATTGGAGGGCTTAGACTGCCCGAATGAGGTTCAAAAACTCAACAGAAGGGCACTTGTGTTGTTTTGAGCCTATAGATCAATAACTGGTATTTTTGAAACATGGTTATAATAGGCAATCAGAGCAATAATTTGAGAGTTATGCCCTTCTGAAGTTGGGTTTCTGAAATTTCTAAAATAATTTGTCAAAAATGTATTTAGCTGACTCTATATGTATTGTTAGGTTCTATCAGCCCTAGGTATTAAGTTTGAGCATTGAGAACCTTCCTGGGTAGCATAAAATTGGCTATTTAAGAAAGGCCCAAACATTGTCTAGAATAACTCTAGGTGATAGTTCGCAGCTTGTCTTGTAGATAATTATAATGAAGGCACCCATGTGGGTTAGCATATTGTATTTGTGAATTTTGTAATCCCACATTTCAAAGACAAATAAGAATTCCATATTTTGTTCTCACATTTAATTTTGTTTCTTTTTCTTTCTATTATGAGTCTATGGTATTAAGGGGAGTACCCTTCATCAAGTAGTATCAAAGCTAGAGTTCTTGAGTGTGTGGATAGATTGCCAACTATGAGGTAGTTTGCACTAGGACCATGGTTTGGGCTGATCATATAGATAGATCATCGATTGTGAGGTAGTTTACACTAGGGTTTCAATGGAAGCACAAAAATTTCTCCAAGAAGAGAGCATGTTGGAAGAGCTATAGGTGTTACACCTAAGGGTTTTTTAGCCCTCCAAAGACAAATGCAAGCATTGGAAGAACAAATGCATAGAGGAATGAATCTTCTCATAAGAGATGAAAGTGAGGATAAGGATGAAGTAGGAGAAAATGTTGAAGTAGAGGCAGTTCTAAACCTAGAGGAAAAGAGGATTTTTAGGGCCATCTCCAAGATTGGAAAAAGACCTAAGTTTGAGGTTCCCACATTTCTAGGAAATATTAACCCATAGGAGCTTATCAATTGGATCAATGAACTAGAGGAGTACTTTGAGTATGAAGATATTGAGGATCCTAATAGGGTCAAGTTTGTAAAGGCAATACTGAAGGGACATGTGAAGATTTGGTGGTAGGAGGTTTAGTTTGAGCGAAATAGAAAGGGAAAGGACAAAATCACCGAATGGGATCAAATGAAAGCTAAACTAAAGTGACAATTCATTCTCGTGGATTATGAGCTTGATCTATTGAAGAAAATGCAAGGTTTGAAGCAAGCAAGAAAATTTCTACTCGTATACCAAAGAGTTCTACTAAGTTCTTATTAGAACTGGCCATGTAGAAGCTAATAAGGAGAAAGTGGCCTTTTATCTTAATGGGTTAAAGCTAATTATTCAAGATGAGTTGAGTTTGGTTTGAGTGAATAGTATTGAGGAGGCATACCAATTTCCCCTAAGAGTTCAGGAAAAACTAAGCAAGAAGTTTGACAACAAGAATAGTGGAAGAGCTCATGGTGGAAGATTTGGTGGACGATCATATGGTGGTCATAATGATGATTAGGAGAAAAAGGATGAGGCTAGAAGTATCACTTAGAACCAAAGGGGAAATAATTCCAATCATTTCCATGATCAGAATAATAGAGATTAGAAAGGAAGAGGAAGAGGTAGAGGAAAAGAATCTGGAAGAGGATGCTTCCATGGGAAATGTTTTCACTACGGAGAAGAAGGGCATAGAGAATTTGAATTTACCTAGCACCAAGGAAGGATAGCTTGAAGAATAAAAGGCTAAGCCAAAGTTTCACATGTTGATGAAGATGCCAGATCATCACATTTTGAAGATGTTGAAAGAGGAGAAATCCTAGTTAACAAAAGAGTCTTGCTAAGTGGTAAGAATGAACTTGATCAAAGAAGGATTTTGTTTTGCACAAGATGTAAATGTCAAGATAAGTATTGTGATGTGATCTTTGATGGTGGAAGTATTGACAATCTAGTGTCTGAAACGATGGTCATCAAGTTGAAACTAAAGAGATAGAAACACCCACATCCATACCGTATTGTTTGGGTGCCAGATGACCACAAGGTCATGGTCAATGAGTAGTGCTCTATGAAGTTCAAGATTGGAAGCTAGCAGGATGAGATACTATATGATATCATACCTATGGATATATGTCATATGTTGTTGGGTAGGCCATGGTAGTTTGATAGGCATGTTGTAAATGATGGGTGAGAAAATACCTACACTCTGACTATGGATGGAGTGAAACATAAGCTAAAAATGTTCAAGGATGAAGAAGAAAGGTTTGTAGTGCTGTCAGAATATGTCTTGTTGATGGAAAAGAGTTTCTCAAAGGTATGAAGTGTGAGCATGTGTGTTTTGCTATAATTCCAAAAGATAGTAAAGAAGAAATAGAGAAGGTACCTATAGAAGTTGCATATCTATTGGGAGATTTTTTGATATTGGATCAGATAATGTACTTGATGGATTGCCCCTAATGAGGAAGATCAGTCACCAGATGGATTTGGATCCAAGAACTAGTTTTCCAAACAAGGCAATGGATAGAATGACACCAATAAAAAGTGAAGAGTTGAGCAGGCAAGTTCATGAGTTATTGTAGAAGGGGTTGATTCAAGAGAGTTTGAGTCCATGTGTTGTACTAAAAGTATTAGCACCAAAGAAGAATGGATAATGGAGGATGTGCATAGATTCTCATGCTATCAACAAGATCACAACCAAGTACAGATTTGCATTGCCAAGAATGGATGATATAATCGACTATTTGAGTGGAGCTGAGTATTTCACAAAGATAAATCCAAAGAGTGGGTACCATCAGATTCATATTAGAGAAGGTGATGAATGGAAGAATGCTTTCAAGAGTAAAGAAAGATTTTATGAGTGGTTATTCATGCCTTTTGGGCTAACCAATGCACCGAGCACTTTCATGAGGCTCATGAATGAGGTACTGAAGGAGTTTTTGGGTAAGTTTGTCATTGTTTACCTAGATGATATTTTGATCTTTAGTAAGACATTGGAGGAGAACTTGATCCATATTCACAAGGTGTTTGATAATTTGAGTTAAGAAAAGTTGCTAGTAAATGTCAAGAAGTGCAGTTTTGTAAAGGAGTTGGTGTACCTGGGATTTGTAATTTTAGCAAAGGTCAAAAAATTGACCCAAAGAAAGTGAAGGCTATCCTTGAATGGCCTACTCCAAGGAGTGTGACTAAGGTAAGATCTTTTCATGGGCTATCTAGTTTTTATAGAAAGTTCATAAGAGGTTTTAGTAGTATCTATGGACCCCTAACTAAAACAATGAGAGGGAATAGGAAAGAATTTAAGTGGACTATAGGAGTAGATAAGAGTTTTAATCTATTGAAATAGAAAGTTACTGAACAACCTATTTTAGCACTTCCTAATTTTAACAAGGTGTTTCAAGTAGATTTTGATGCTAGTGATACTGCAATAGGAGCTATTGCCCAAGAAGGTAGACCTATTGCTTATTTCAGTGAGAAATTGAATGATGCAAAAAGAAAATATTATGTTTATGATCAAGAATTTTATGCTATAGTTCAAGCATTGAAGAAGTGGAGACACTATCTTCTTCCTAAGGAGTTTTTTTTGTATACTAATCATCAAGCTTTGAAATATTTGAATAGTCAAGGAAAATTGAACCAAAGGCATTTGAAGTGGGTTGAGCTTTTGCAGAGTTATACATTTATCTTGGTTGTCCTCTAAACACCTGAGACGTGATGGAGTCACTTCTCAAATTACCCAAGTGTCTAATGCAAGAGCATCTTGGGTGTAAGAGAAATCTTGCATCATCCAAAATTATTTTATTTTTAGTCTTTTTAATTTTAATAAAGACTGGTAGATAGGGTGGTCGCTATTTATGGGAATTTGCTATTTTTAGTAAGTTTGTCATATGAGCTCAGAATGTTCTCATTTTCTACATGAAGGTTCATTTTAGAGTTATAAGCTTACCATAAAAATATTTGTAAAAAAATCTTTAGGCTCATCATTAGAGGCCTTAGAGTACCTAGATGAGGTATTAAGTTTGAGCATCTAGAACCTTCCAAGGTGGCATAAAATTGCCTATTTGAGAAAGGCTTGAACATTGTCTAGAATAGCTTTGGGTGATAGTTCACAGCTTGTCTTGTAGATGATTATAATGAAGGTGCTCATGTGCATTAGCATATTGTACTTCTAAATTCTAAAATACCACATTTGTGGTGCAAATAAGAAGTCCATATTTTGTTCTTGCATTTTTTGTTGTTTCTTTGTTTCTGTTATGAGTTTATGGTATTAAGGGGAGTACCCTTCATCACTTTCATAGTATAGTGCAAGGCAGGAGACTCCCCAAAGAATATGTCCTAGCCCATAGGATTATTTCACATTTCCAATCTCAAATAATTTCTCCATCTCTAGCAATACTAGGATTACCTTTATAACATCCATCCACATTACATTTCATCCATCTGCTTTCATGAGAGATCCAGTAGCACTTTTTCCTTTCCTACATCTTATGCCAGTTAATAACTATCAAACTTTGATTAATGATCCAATTTTGTTTTAACCTTAGGTCTAGAAAATTAGGAAACCCAATGCTCTTGGGGAAGTAAGTACAACTTATACTATCTTTGATCATATTTTTAATGATTTTGAAAGTGGAGGCAACATCCTTCTTTTTGTCTCTGAAGATCATGTTGTTTCTTTCTTTCCAAACGCACCAGCTGATAATCGAAAGAATTAATTCCCAAATTTTAAAAAAGATAGGGTGAGAAGAAGGAGAAATTGTTCATTGAATTTTCATATCATTAATAGTTTTTAGGAACACCATGGATAGGTAACAATCCTTGAGCACCTAATTCCAAATCTCAATAATGAAAGAGCAATGTAACAATAGATGATTGATAGACTCAACATCCTTCTCACAAAGAATGCATCTATTAGCTAAGTTTAGACCACATTTAGATAGATTATCAAGCATAAGGATTTTTTCGTGAGATACTACAAACTAGAAGCATTTTATTTTAGGTTGTAGATTATGAATCCAAATGTTCTTCCAGAATTTTTCTCCCACAAGATTATATTGTTGCACCCTATAGGAAGAGCTAACCAAGAATAGGTCTTTGATCTTATATCTCCAGATACATTTATCTTTTTTCCTCAAGGAAGACTTCCTCCTTATCTTAGTTGGTGTTCCTTAGGTTTTGGGCAAGTTTCCCTTGCAACTATGTAAGTGGTACCCAAGGATTGACTTGGTGGTTCATTTTGCTGGTATTATATCAACCTCCCTAGGATTCCTTTTAAATTTTGGGATGAAAATGTGTTGGAAGGCATATAAAACTCATTTGGTGAGTTCCTCAATGTTGATGTTGTGACTCAAAGTCATGCCTTCTTTATCTATGCAAGGTTATGCATTTATTTTATCCCAGGGACTATGGTTTCAATGGTCCTCAAGTTTAGGTTGGGTTCTATTTCCCAATCTCTAGAATATGAGAACATTATGTCATTATGCTAACTTCTATTTATAGTTGGTCACCTTCTGAACACTTTCCACAAGAATCATCCTCTATATGTCTTCTCTTAAGGAAACTATAGAGGGTTCTAGTCCTACCATATACCTCAAGTTGGTTCCACAGGTATTGGTTTGGAGTTGGATCTCGTCTTTTTGCCCCCTCTTAGGTCCTTAACACCCCCTTCCTTTTACCAGGAACACTTCTAATAGGGTGTTGAAATCCTTTAATAGGGTAAGATCTAACAATCTCGTAAGCCTTTAAAAAGGTAGACCTTTCACAAGGTAGATCATGTTTCATGATCATAACATTGTAACCTTCATTGGATACACTTTATTTATGTAGTGGTCGAGATTTGTAGGTGTCATCCCCACCCCATTTTTACCTTCTCCTTGGAGGGTTTCTAGGTAACCAAATATCTAGTGTCATACATTTGTGTGAATATTTACTTATTCACATGCTTTAGATGTACATGCTTGATCTAGTATTTTAGTTTATATATATATGTAATGATTTTAAGGTTGAATTTTTAAGTGTCGATTCACCCCCCAACCCCTCCCCTCCCCTCTTGGTGTTTACTTTCCCTATTGTATTTCCAACAATTGGTATTAGAGCATAGTTCTTTGGAAGTAAAGCTTTACAGCTTTGAGGAAATATCTTGGAAATGGAAGTCTACAAGTTGGGAAAGACTATTGAGAACTATAAGACTTAAACAAAACTTGCCCCACATCAACTAAATGAAGCAAGAAGTGAGTTAAAGTGATCACTGAAGAGAAGGAAGGAAATAGCTATTGAAGAGAATGGCACACATTACCAAGAGATTGACACTATTGAATTGTTTGGAGATGGAAACACAAGTGAATTTTGATGCAACAATTATAGATCTAATGGAAAATAATGGAACCCTAACTAAAGAGGTCAAAAATATCAAGAGAGAACAAGAAGTCCAATCAGTATTGCTATGTGAAGTGACTGAGAAAAAGAAAATAGTTGAAGAGGACAAAGTCATGATTGAGGATGAAAAAAGGATATTGACCAATAGACTGGAGGAGAAAACATTAGAAGTACAAAGAATTTCTAGCATGCAATTGGAGACAATGAATCAAGTCATGATTGCAAATTATGAACTAAATGGAAAATATATTTACATCACAACACTAAAGTTGTAGAATAAACAATTGAGAATGATCTAAAAAGAGAAAAGGAGTTTGTTGAAAGATTCAACAAACCTAGTGAAGCTATCAAATACTTTGACCAATTCATGAGATCTACTAGATCCAATAGTAATACTACTAGGTTAGGTTATACTAGTACTAAAGAATGAGAATCATCTAAAAGTGGTGAACAAAGAAGTAACAAAGCTAAGAACTCCAAACTTGCTTGTCATAATTGTGGTAATGGGTCATACTATCAATATTTGCATAAGCAAGATTGCAAATCATAATCCTAAGAAGAAGTTCATGGGTCACTACCACAAATGCAAAAAACAAGGACATTAGGCACATGAATGCAAAGCGAAGACCATAAGCACACAAATATTTGAAGGATACTATTATAATTGTCAAGAATTATGGACATAGAGCATATGAGTGCAGATCCAAGCCTAAATGGTCATCAAATAAGTAGACAAAGGTCAAGCACAATTACAACTCTTATAATTGGGATTATAATACTAGGTATAGTTGTCACTATTGTCAAGAGTATGAAGATGTTGCTGAAAATTACATAAGAACACATTTCAGAAGAGACTACAAAAGATGGTTGAGTCAAACTAAATGTTTTAGTTGTTTGAAGACTAATCACATAAGTAGGAAGTGTCCAACAAGGTCAAAGGCACCTAGCACTAAATTCAACAAAGGAAAAGGGAAGGTAGATATTGAATATGTCAAAGGTAAGATGAAAAAGACATGGCAGAAAAAGGAAGATTATAGCACACCAAGTTCAGATGAGGTCACTTCATCCAATGGATTAGGTGATCACATCATCTCCAACAAAGATATCAAGAGGTATGTGTGGGACTAATACTTAAAATATATACTATACATCAGTTCCAAGGATTCAATTTTGATAAGATTATATATGCATGAAGAAAGATGCAAAGTGTTGATTGTAACTTGGAAGAAATCTTTAAGTTGTCATAGTTTTCATATTACTGTCAAGCATGAAGAGTTTTACTTTAGCTACTAAGTTAAATGTTAGTTGGTGTCAAGCTATCATAAGTGATAGTATTGATCTAACTCATAGTGGTTGCCAAGCATAAAGGAAGCTTCATGGAAGCTGAGTGAGTTGAAATTTCTATTCAAGTTGAGCTTACAATTGTGTAAGCACTGAGCATTAAATGCAAGGTTTTAAGCTCTATGTAATCAATTTTTGACTCATTTGACATCATTAAAAACTAGAGAGAGCATGAAGAGATAAAGTAAAATTGAAGAGATCATTCAAAGCATTTGCAAATAGGATACAACAGTTGCTTGACACCATCATAGTAGATTTACAAAGGTATTTATCATGTGTCTAGCTATTTAGTTTGAATTTTTACAAGCCCTTATTTTTTGTAATGGTGTCTAGTTCTTTAGCTACTAAGCTTAAAGAGGGTAAGGAATTTTTGAATCTACAATTTAAGAAATGAGATCAAACAACCAAACTTTAGAGCTATTCCTAATATTTCCTACAAGTAAGATCCATCTGCTACATTATCAATGATACCACCACAAGTTTTAATTATTCAATATGTGAGATGTTGCTACACATTCAAGGTGGGTAGCATGGGTGACATGGAGATCAGAGAAACTTATGGGAAACTATGCAAAAATAGAGTATTGAAAGTTGAATTGAAAATGGTAAAGACCATAGGGTTAACAAGTGCCTTAGATTTCCCCAACATCTTCAAAATACTAATGGATAAAGATAGTTATGGGTAAAATTCATGATAATTCTATATGGTTTAAAAATGGACCAATGAATATCACAAAGAAGATTTTCCACAGAGTAATAGGGTATCCAACCCTAGACTAACCTGAAATAATGAGGAGTGAAGCAACAGAAGTAACTGACAAGAATACAGGACAATGTGGAACAAAAGAGGAATGATCATTGACACTATCTTAAATCCCCTAATTGCTTTTGCAATAAGGATTATAGTAGACAAATTATATCAATCTAGTAGGCTCAACAGTGTACCTTGTAGTGGTGTTGACATGGGCTACAAAATAGTTAAGAAGGATCATACTTATGACCTTGTCAAGTTGCAGTTGCAACAATTGATAGAAAATTTGGGAGCAATAAGGAAGACCAAGAGTGCACAATGAAAATTTGGTTCAATTCTTTTATTTATGTTCTTCTGCATATAGAATATAATCCCTACTTTTTGTAAAGTTACATGGAAAACAAATAGGTCTATTACAGTGCAAATAAGTGAATTTATCAAGCAACCTGGAGAAAATTTCGAGTCTATAATGACTAGCTACTTTGAATATTTTAAGCAATCAATGAAGAAAATATTGAGGATCCAAGTTTCACTATTTGAGAAACATTTCAATGATATTTTCTTTCTAGTTGACACTAATTTCACATATGTTCAAGTTGTTGTTCCAAGGGTAAGATGGCTAAAACCACTAGGCTATGAGATTAATGTGGATGAAGCCTCTACAACTATTATAGCTTTGCTTGCAGAAGATGTAGTTACTAAGGCTATAACCTTTGGAAATTTTTATGTGGCTAAATCTAAAATTACAATGAATTTAAAGACTACCTCAGTCATAAGAAAGAAAAATAAAATTGTCAATAAGCCTAAAGAGAAATTTGGCTAAGGAGCAGAAAAAAATGAAGAAGAGGAAGGAAATTAAGATGATGATGCAAAAGATGTTCCTCCTCAAGCACCACTAGCCCTAACTCAAGGTCAAGGTGAAGAACAAGAAGAAGAGGTAGAAATTGAAGAAGGTGATGAGGGAGAAGAAGCCAATGAAGCACCTACAACCACTAAGAAAAAGAAGAGAAAAGTTAAGACTCCAATAGTGAGCAAGAAAAAGAAGGTTGTAAAATTCACACAACCTAATCTTATGGTTCTTATAACTAAGTAAAGCACAAGAGCTACTACTAAAAAGGCTCAAGAAGTAGAAAAGCCAAAAGAGATGAGGGCTGGATCAGCTAGTAAAGAAGAAGAGTCTGAGAAAAGACCGAGGAGAAAGTATATAGCTTCAACTAAATCTGATGAAGAGAGAACATAATCTAATGAAAAAAGCCAAATTTACAAAGTGATTAGTCATAGTCCTTCCTTAGATTTAGACAATATATGTGAAAACATAAAGAATAATGCTGACTTATCTAGTTTCAAACATATTTAGTTTGATAAACTTGGAAAAATTAAGATGAATCAAGTAGAGGAGTCAATTTATGCCATGATGGAAAAATTCAAATAGACTCATACTGAGATTGCAAATTCATTACCAAAAGAGATATATGATACAGTTGAGTAAAAGTGGCAATATAGTCTCAATATAGAAAGATAAATTAGAGAGACTCCACTTGCACAAGTGATGCCAGAATTGAATAGGGAAATAATGATAAAGACAATAAAGAAGCTCATAGGAAAATTTGCACCTAAATACAAAGCATTTACCATATTGTAGAATAATATTGAGGATGTTGTACAAAAGACCACCTAGTTGTAGAAGTCATTATATGGTTTGACAGCACCCAAGGAAATAGAGCAGACACCTATTGATGTAGGTGAGGAAAAAGATGAACAAAAACAAGTAACTGGGGTTACTAGGATTGACACTGAGATAGTTGCACATGTGGAAGGCAGTGAGACAAAATAAGATGCACAGGCTATAGTTGAGGTAGAGCAGCAGTCAAAACAAATTGTACTAGATACACGAGTGTTGAGTGCTAGCCCTCAACATGAGTTGAATACAAATATTGATATTGTAAATATTAAGGATGTTTCTAATACTATCACTCAAAACAACAACCCCCTTACAAAAGAAGACTTTAAGAAGATACTGATAGATTCCACTACCCAAACAAAACTTTGTAAAAATCCTATATTTGTAAGTATTGATGAGATTGAGAAGGTAGACAAGGCATCTATAGGGGAGGAAATTTAGACATAAGAGACATCTATAGCCCCTCCTTAATCCACCATGATATACCCCTTTTAGTATATCAAAGAAAAGAGCCATCCATGGCCAATATCAGCAAATTAGTACACACTATGTCAGTACCAAAAGTTGCTACAGAAGCATAGGATACAACACAAGTTCCAACAGGTCAGGTAGATACTCATGCACCTACAACACAAAATCAAGGTGCAACTAATAATGTAGAGCAAGCAAAGGATAGGATTGAAGAACTAGGTTTAGCTACAAAACCTTAGGAGAAACCAGCAGTACAAACATTAGTGACTTTTCTAGGAACTACTACTCCTCCAAATCAAGCTCTTCATAGGTCAAGTATAGAAGCTATACCTTTACAATCATCAAGGCTGAGTCCAACCATATCCAAGGTAGATGAAGTCATGATTTTTTGATGTGAACTTGGATGAAGTGATTGAGTTTCCAAAGTTTGATCTTGCAACCATCACTATTGAACAAATGAGCATATTACAGGATGCTCTTGGAAAGAAGAAAAACCACAAACTACTCAGAATGGAGCATAAGTAGAAGCAAGATTTTCTAAATATCATGGAAATATTTCTTGATGCATTTATCTTGCTAGCACCAAAAGCAACAAAGCCTATCATAGAGTAGTTAACCAACTTAGTTGAGAAGGTTAATGACACATATCTAGATTCAAATGTGAAATTACTTGAATGGTCTAAAATAAAATTTCAAAATAAGGTTAATGAAAGGATATCAAGTTCTATTACACTATCACAGGTTGAGTTTGCAACCAAAATTGACAATGTGAAGAAGGTACTAGAGAACATTTTCTCTTTATACACCAAATTGTGCAATCCAACACTTTTCACATAGCAAGCCAGGAGCCACATAATTAATTTGAAGGGTCGTATTTAGTCAATTGGCATAACTCTACCAAGGTCTCCAAACGAGAGTGAGAAACATTTTAGGAATCTCCTAAACTCCCAAATTCAGTTAGTAGTGCTACATGCAGATGAAGAAAACATAGAGGTTAAACTGATCAACATCCAGTCTTTTCTAACTCCACATATGGAGATATTGCACAAGGAACTAGCCTTTGTTGAAACACTCATGAAGAAATATCTACATCTTTCTCTACTCATGAATTCTTAATATACCTTTTTGTTGAGTTGGCCATCCAAATCAAATCATTGGAGTTATCTTGTGACTTTTGGGATGCTACTTTGAAAATTACGCTTGAGATCCATAAAACATTTTTGGACAAACACATTATAAGTGTATAAACCTTTGACATAAATATCAAAAAGGGGGAGAAATAAGAGAAAAATAAGTATGGGAGAGATACTGAAGGAGATATAATATTTTTGGGGGAGCTACTATTTTTGAGAAAGGGGGAGTCAATGACAAAACAAAGTACACAGATCAAATTATACTACTTAGTAGGAGGAATGATTTTGGTTCAGATACAGAATGGCACAATTAACTTAGGGGGAGTTATGATTGTATAATTGACAAGTCGTGTTTATAAAAATTTAGAAATTTTATATATAAGTCGAACAAAGATATTGAATATATGAGTTATGCTCATAAGTAAATATCATTCATGCATGACCAAGTGTTTTTATCACTCATGTCAAAGGGGAAGATTGTTGATCTCAAATTTGTTTTGACAAATGAGTGTTTATACACTTAAGTTATTTATAAGTTATGTGAATAGTTCATGCTAAACAAGTAATTCATGTCGAGCATAATATTTTAGATAGTACATGTCGAGTCACTCAAGTGCTGAGAAATAGTATGTGATGAGTGATTCAAGTGTCGAGTAAGTAGTAACTTTTGAGTCACTCAAGTTTTAAGAAGATGGTATGTGCTGATTTATACAAATACCAAGTGATCAAAGGATATTGAGTCATTTAGGGGCTGAGTTACAACATTGAGGTTGTAGTTGATGATGACCATCAAGTACTTCAAATGCTGAGTTATATAGTTTTGGTATAGTTGTTTATAATGACACAAACTTTTATGTAAAGTATTTTTGAGCTTACTTAAGGATTTTTTTATGATATTTAATGATAAGAATGAATCTTTATTGTGAATCCCTATGTAGGACATACATCCAATCAGATTAAGGGAAGGATTAAGAAGTAATATAGGTGAATCACAATCATTGACTCATACCTAACCCTAAGTCACCTAGGTCTTCTTAAGGAGGACAAACCCTAAAATTCTTATGAATGTGTAAGGAGAAAAGAGAGAAATTTTGCATGTGCAAATAGAGCATTCAACATGACTAAGGAATTGTAATATGAAATACATTATATAATTAGTTAGAGGATAATAGTGGAAAGGAATTAGAAGACAACAAAGATACATTTGATTAGAAAGGATCAAGTACACGTCAGAAAAGAGGTGATCTGTCATAAAGAAACAAAGTGCTAACCAAAAGATCATTGATAAGACATTCTAATAGGTGAATTAGTTAAATCTCTAAATAGAGTAGTCATAATAGGCTATTATAAATCCTTTAACAAGGTGCTTACTTAATTGTAAGTCAAAGTCCTTTTACCAGGAACACTTCTATCAGGGTGGTTAAATCCTTTAACAGGGTAAGATCTAACAATCTTGTAAGCCTTTTGCAGGGAAGACCTTTCATAGGGCAGATCATATTTCATGATCAAAACATTGAAACCTTCATTGGATACACTTTATTACCACAATAGTAGAGATTTGTGGGTGTCATCCCCACCCCAATTTTACCTTCTCCTTGGAGGGTTTCTAGGTAACCAAATATCTTGTGTCATACATTTGTGTGAATGTTTACTTATTTACATATTTTAGACATACATGCTTGATCTGGTATTTTAGTTTGCATATATAGATTGTGAGATGGATGTGTGGTGAATGATTTTAAGGTTGAAGTTTTAAGTAGAAGATTTGGAAAGATTGATGAGAAGGCAATGGCATAAAATTTTCTTTCACTGTCTCAAAATGTCTTGTTCAATGTATTGAATGAAAAGACAATAAAGGAAGTTTGGGATAAACTTCAAAGCATGTATCAGTTGACATTGATTGTGAATAAAATATTTATTATGAAAAATCTCTACAAGATGAAAATGAAGGAAGAGATTATAATTTCAAATCATATAAATTATTTGAACACTTTTTTATGTCAATAAATCTCAGTTGCTATGACTCAAGATGAAAAATTTAAATTATTATATTGTTCTGCTCCTTACTTGATAGTTGGGATCCTGTAGTTACACCAGTTAGCACTTCAAATTTCATAAAGAAAATATATTCTATGATGAAGTTGTGGCCACTTTACTAAGTGAAGATATCAGAAGTAACAAACACTTCTTATCCAGCGATCTCTTACCAAGGTCAACACCAAGATAAGGGGAAGAATCCATCATAGAGACAAGAATTATAACCAAAAGAAATCTAAATCAACCAATAGATCAAGATTAAGAGGTAGGAATGGAGAGTGTTGATTTTGTGGTAAGCCCAGTCACTCAAAGAGAAAATGCCTAGCTTACAAGAAGGCACAATAAAAGGTGAGAAATATTGATGCAAATATAGTATATGAAAAGGATAAAAGTGATTTAATTCTTTCTACAAGAAACACCGAATCAAATTCTTGGGTGATGGTTTATGGAGTCCCTTTTCATGCCACTTCTTGTATGAATCATTTTACAAACTATCACAAAGGATAGTTTGGAGAAGTATTTCATGGAGATAATAAGTCTAGTGAGATAGTTAGTAAAGGTGACATTATGCTATAGGTGGAAGGAGGAAACCAATGGTTTCTAAAGGATGTTCACCATGTTCCCAAATTAAGGAAAATCTGATTTATGTTAGTCAATAGTTTACTCAAGGATGTCATCCATTCTTTCATCTCAATTCTTGCAAAGTCTTTAAAGGTTCTATGATTATTTCTAAGGGCAATAAGGTTGGTAGTTTATAACCTTTTCAAAGACCTACTAAACTAGGTGCTACTATGACAATTGTGGGAAGCAATGTGGCACTTTGGCATGAAAGATTAGGCCACATGAGAAAGAAATGAGTTGAGGTAATTCTCAAAATGGATTAACTATCGGGTCTCTAATTAGCAAACTTGGGGTTTTGTAAATATTGTCTCTACAGAAAGAAAATATGGGTTATCTTCTTAAAAGATGGGCATGATATGAAGATAATACCATTAGAACTTGTGCACTTAGATGTTTTTGGTCCTATCAATGTAAGTTCTTTAGGAGTGCAAAGCATTTTGTTACTTGCCTTGAAGATTGTACTAGGAAAGTTTGGATATATATTGATGGCCAATAAATCTAAAGTATTTTATAAATTCAAATTTCTCAAATCTTTTGTTAAAAACTAAAGAGGTCACAAAATTAAATGCTTAAAAAGGAATGATGGAGAAGAGTTTTATTCACTAGAGTTTGATAATTATTATGTAGATAATGGTATTTGAAGGGTGAAAGTTGTTCCCTACACCACTTAAGAAAATGGGGCAGTAGAAAGGCTTAACAAGACCATAATTGAGAAAGCTCAATGTATGCTTTCAAATGCCAGTTTGGAGAAAGAGTTCTAGGCTTAAGCATGTAATAAAAATGTTGGATACAATTAAGTAATTGTGTATTGTCTTTGATGTTACACAAATTCCATATCAGTTATCAAACAGAGTCTACCGAGTTCTATCGGTCAGGAAAACAGTTTACAGAGTCTACCGAGCTCAGTCGGTCAGTAAAGCCTTTTGCAGTGTATACCGAGCGTTCCTGTATGTCACACAGTGAGTTAGTGATAACTGAGTTCGCACGGTAAGCTAAGGAAAGTTTAGTTCTTACCGAGATCACTCGGGTATCAAAGGATTTTATAGCGAATGGTTAGCGTTTACCGAGTTCGCACGGTAAGCTAAGGAAAGCTTAGTTTTCACCGAGCTCACTTGGTAATCGAAGATAGCTTTTACCGAGTCTAGTCGGTTTTCAAAAGAAGTGGCAGGTTTACCGAATTCCCCAGTAACTGTAGTTTTTACCGAGTTCTACCGGTTAACACAGGAAGCAATTTTTTTTTTAGCAGAGTCGGCCAGTGAAGAATTTTGTTTTGATTATTAGTTCAAGCCAACTTTTGGAATATGTTTTGTCAAGTTGGTTGGGCCGACCTGGTATCATGTATAGTATATAAAGAGAGGCTCAAGATGTGGAAAAGGGTGAAAAAAAAGGAGTGTATACGAATAGTGCAAGGAAATGCAAGGAAGAGACTTGTGTGTGCCTAAGCAGAGTTGAGCAGAAGGAAATCTTGGAGCTGCAAAGATATATTTAATCAGAAAGGATCTTGTGGAGCTAAACTGAGATCTGTATTCAGCAAGATAAGTTGCATGTATTTTCAGATCATTCATTGTTGCTTTCTAACCATTGTAAAAGTGATTCCAAAATCTCCTAACAGAGTTGGTTTAACAGCCATTCCATAAATCCTTTAACAGGGTGGCAATTCAGTTGAATTGTTCTAAAGACCTCTTACAAGGCCACTCCTAATAGGGTGATTAAATCCTCTAACAGGGTCACACCTAACAGTGTGTTTTGTAATATTTAACAGGGTTGGCTCCTAACAGGGCTCACTTCAGAAGAGTGAAAATTGGTGACTAGTTGCTGGTGGTTTTTCCCATATTGGGTTTCCATGTAAATCTGGTGTCTACTGTGTTCATGATTACTTTCTTTTGCATGGTCGCTTATTTCAGTAAATGCTTAATAAATTAACTAAACATCTATCAAGTTTTAAGCAGTAATTTATGTGTTTACCCAGTAGCAGCAGCAACTAAGTTTAAGGCATCTTTGGGACTGTTGAATATGTTTTTGTGGTAACTGATTCACCCCTCCCCTCTCAGTTATCCCATCTTCATTTTCCAACAATTGGTATCAGAGCTTTTGGTGCTTGTGGAGGATATTTCAAAGATCTAAGCCAAAGATCAAGATGTCTTACAAGAGGGAAATCCCAAGGCTTAACCGAAACAACTTCTCAGCATGGCAGGGATTAATGAGACTTCATCTAGCTTCTATTGGTGACACTGGTCTGAAATATCTTGATGAGAAATATGTAGAACCATCAGGTACATTATCAGGCAATGACATTGCTATAAAGAAAACTCATAACATTATGTTGATTGATATTGCATCTGCCTTGAGTTATGAAGAGTTTGATGATGTCAAGGACTGCACTACTGCCTATGAAATGTGGGAAAGACTGAAAGAGATCTATGGTGGAGATGACAATGTCAAAAGAGCCAAAGCTGAAAGTCTGAGAGGACAGTTCGATCAGATGAAAATGAAAGAAGATGAAAACATTGCCAAATATGTTGAAAGAATTAAAGCATGTGTCAGTGCTATCAAAGCTTCTGGAGGAAGTATCAGTGAAGAGACAGTCATAAGTAAAGTTCTTAGAACTCTACTTCCAGTTTATGCCATCAGGGTATCAGCCATTCAAGAAAGAAGGTGTGAGGCCAATCACAAGATAAACCTAGAGGCCATAGTTGGAAGATTGACAGCATTTGAACTAGATAATTTTGATAATTATGTTCCAGCTGCAAAGAACATTGAGTCTGCATTTGAAGCCAAGTTTTCACTCAAGGACAAAGGCAAGAAGAAGAAGGAATCTTAGTCAGAGAGTGAAGATCAATCAGATCAGAGCTCTGACAACGACCTTGAAGTAATTGAAGCTCTACTTGCAAGGAAATATTCAAGAGGAAGAGGTAAATACAGAGGTAAAGTACCCCTAATCTGCTTTTCATGTGAAGAAGTCGGTCATATTGCTGCAAGGTGTCCAAACAAGAAAGATAAAGATGAAAAGAAAGATAATAAATGGAACAGTAAGAAAGATCTCAAATCATTTAAGGATAAAAGTAAGAAATCATGTTTTATGGCTAAAGATTCTAATGATTCTAATGATGAAGAAGAGGATGAGATTGTTTACATTGCTATAAAAGATGAATCTGACAATGAAGAAATGGCACTCATCTCTCACATAAGTAAGAATGATACATGGATCATTGATAGTGGCTGCTCACATCATATGACTAGAGATAAAACAAAGTTTGATCAATTTGAAGAGTATGATGGTGGCAGTGTAAGATTTGGAAACAATGAACCTTGTTGCATCAAAGGAAAAGGAAGAATCACTCTAACCCAGGAACTTGTATGTGATAATGCTTATTGGGTAGAAGGCCTAAAGCACAATTTGTTGAGTGTGGCACAGTTACTCAACAATGGACTCAAAGTAGAATTCATCCAAGGCAAAGCAAGACTGCTGAACGGTAAAGGAAAGCTGATTGGATCTGGTACTCAAACTAAAGGTAACTTGTTCTATCTTGAACTTGATGAACATTCATGTTTTATTGCTCAAGTAGAAGAGAGTTGGTTATGGCATAAAAGGTTATGTCATGTGAATTTTGACAATCTGGTAAAGATAAGCAAATTCAAGAAAGTGAGAGGCATTCCTGATTTAAAGAAACCAGAGGTCGGTTTATGCAAGAATTGTCAAATTGGAAAGATGGGTAAGTCTAGTTTCAAAAGCAAAAATTATCAGTCTGAAGATTTATTAGAAATTGTGCATATTGACTTATGTGGACCTATTGAAACTGAAAGCTATACTGGTGAAAAATATTTTATTTTTTTTGTTGATGATTATTCAAGAATGATGACCGTCATGTACCTAAGGAACAAATCAGAAGCATTTGAAAAGTTCAAATGGTATTTGGCAAGAGTAGAAAAAGAAACAGGGAAAAGATTGAAATGCCTAAGGTCAGACAAAGGTGGTGAATTTATTTCACATGAATTCAATAACTTTTGTATTGAAAGAGGAATCAAAAGACAGGTTTCAGCACCAGGTACTCCTAAACAAAATGGCATAGCTAAAAGAAGGAACAGATCCATCATGGATTGTGCAAGAACCTTGATGATAGAAAAGAATGTTGCTATCAAATACTGGAAAGAGGCTATCAGTATAGCAGTTCATACCTTAAACCGAGTACAATTAAAAAAGGACTCATTCAAAACTCCCTATGAAATATGGTATGGCTATAAACCCAATGTAAGTTATCTGAAAGTATTTGGAAGCAAATGTTATATCTTGAAAGAATCTAGAAAAGGTAAATTTGATGTAAAAGGTGATGAAGGTATATTTCTTGGATACTCATGCAAGAGTAAAGCATATAGATGCTTGAACTTATCTACTCACAAAGTCATAGAAAGTATACATGTGAAAGTTGATGAGTTTGCAGAAAAGACTGAAGAAGAAATCAGAAAAGAACCAGAAGATTACAAAAGATTCATCTTCAGTGATCCGGATATAATATCAACAGCATCTGAGAATCAGAAACCTTCTTCTACTGAGTCATCACTAACCGAGTTGCAGGAAACATCTACCAAGCCAACATCTACCGAGCCAACATCTACCGAGTCAGAAAATACCGAGTTAGAGATTACCGAGCCAGAGGTAACCAATCATGTGCATACCGAGCCAATTGATACCGAGCCAGACCAAACCGAGCATGAAGGAGAAATGCAAGAAGATAATGACAAGATTCATCCAAAAGGAAAAGAACCTGTTCTAGCCAAATATGTCAGGAGACATCATTCAGCAGATCAGATCATTGGAAATAAATCTGAAGGAACCATCACAAGAAGTAAGTTGAAAGGTACTTGTTTACTTGCTGATTTTGAACCTAGAACTGTCAAAGATGCATTAGAAAATGATAATTGGATTGAAGCAATGAATGAAAAAATAGAGCAGATAGAGAAAAACAAAACATGGACTCTTGTACCCAGGCCTAAAGACAAAAATGTAATCGGTACAAAGTGGGTTTTCAGAAATAAGTTGGATGAAAATGGTAAAGTATCAAGAAACAAAGCTAGATTAGTGTGCAAAAGATATTCTCAAGAGGAAGGCATAGATTATGGAGAAACTTTTGCTCCCGTTGCTAGATTGGAAGGTGTTAGAACCTTATTAGCATATGCTACTTACAAAGGATTTAAATTTTATCAGATGGATGTCAAGTCAGCATTTCTAAATGGTATATTGGATGAAGAGGTCTACATTGAACAACCTAAAGGTTTTATAGATCCAGATAAAAAGAACATGGTTTGCAAATTGCACAAGGCATTGTATGGTCTGAAACAAGCCCCTAGAGCATGGTATGAAAGATTGCATAGCCATCTTATTCAAATTGGATTTCAAAAAAATAATGATAACAGTAGTTTGTATATCAAGGAAGGACCAGAAAATAAGATTGTCCTAGTAGAAATATTTGTAGATGATACTATTTTCACAGGGAATGATGATCTTTGCAAAGAATTTTTAAAACAAATGAGCAAGGAATTTGAAATGACAATGTTCAGTGAAATCAAATTCTTTGTTGGACTTCAAATTCAGCAGAACAAGAATGGCATCTACATCACTCAAGCAAAATACATCAAAGAGATATTGAAAAAGTTTGGTATGGAAGACTGTAAACTAGTTGGAACTCCCATGTGTACTGGACTAAAACTTACCAAAGAAGATGATTCAAAGGAGATAGACCAAACATTGTACAGATCTATGATTGGAAAGTTGCAATATGTAGTTCATACTAGGCCAGATATTGCTCTTGCAGTTGGAATTGTGGCAAGATTTTCAGCCAAACCAAGAGAAAATCACATGATGGCAATCAAGAGAATAATGAGATATCTGAAAGGAACTGAAGATTATGGATTATGGTATAAATTTGGAGGAAACCTAGACTTAAAAGTGTTTACTGATGCTGATTGGGCAGGAAACCTTGACGACAGAAAAAGCACAAGTGGAGGTGCATTCTTTCTTGGAAAGAGGTTAGTTTCTTGGACAAACAAAAAGTAAAATTGTACAGCTCAATCAACAGCAGAGGCAGAGTATGTTGCTGCAGTAGTAAACTATTCTAATATTGTTTGGTTCAAGCAAATGCTACAAGGCATGAAGATGGAAATCAAGGAACCAGTCGTCATGTTTTGTGATAATACAAGTGCAATCAATATATCTAAAAATCCAGTAATGCATTCTAAGACTAAGCACATTGCAATCAAGTATCACTTTGTCAGAGAATTGGTGCAGGACAAGGAAATCAGATTGGAAGATGTCCATACAAAGGAACAGATTGCTGACATATTCAGAAAGCCTTTACCTAAGGATGCATTTTTGTATCTCAGAGGTAAGTTAGGGGTTATTCCCCTATCTGAAGTTTACTAAAAATAAGTTTTAGTGATGCATCAGCTCTTACAAAATTGAACAATCATCAGTTGATGCAGCAAATCAAGAAAATGTTGCATATGAATCAGTACTAAAGGTACAATGAAATTCATTGAAATTGGATTGTCTTTGGCATGTGTTGTCAAAGAGGGAGAGTATTACTGTCATATCTTTTCCAAAATTTGATTTCTTCACAGAGGGAGATTACTGTAAGAGGGAGAGTTCTCTATCTTAGAGGGAGAATTGTTAATTGTGTTGTGTTGCTGTAGACTTGCTTTCAAATTTCATTTCTGCTATGACATGTTGTGTTGCCATCAATGCCAAAGAGGGAGATTGTTGGATACAATTAAGTAATTGTGTATTGTCTTCGATGTTACACAAATTCCATATCAGTTATCAAATAGAGTCTACCGAGTTCTATCGGTCAGGAAAATAGTTTACAGAGTCTACCGAGCTCAGTCGGTCAGTAAAGCCTTTTACAGTGTATACCGAGCGTTCCTGTATGTCACACGGTGAGTTAGTGATAACCGAGTTCGCACAGTAAGCTAAGGAAAGTTTAGTTCTTACCGAGATCACTCGGGTATCAAAGGATTTTGTAGCGAACGGTTAGTGTTTACCGAGTTCACACGGTAAGCTAAGGAAAGCTTAGTTTTCACCGAGCTCACTCGGTAATCGAAGACAGCTTTTATCGAGTCTAGTCGATTTCCAAAAGAAGTGGCAAGTTTACCGAATTCCCCGGTAACTGTAGTTTTTACCGAGTTCTACCGGTTAACACAGGAAGCAGTTTTTTTTTTAGCAGAGTCGACCAGTGAAGAATTTTGTTTTGATTATTAGTTCAAGCCGACTTTTGGAATATGTTTTGTCAAGTTGGTTGGGCCGACCTGGTATCATGTATAGTATATAAAGAGAGGCTCAAGATGCGAAAAAGGGTGAAAAAAAAGGAGTGTATACGAATAGTGCAAGGAAATGCAAGGAAGAGACTTGTGTGTGCCTAAGCAGAGTTGAGCAGAAGGAAATCTTGGAGCTGCAAAGATATATTTAATCAGAAAGGATCTTGTGGAGCTAAACTGAGATCTGTATTCAGCAAGATAAGTTGCATGTATTTTCAGATCATTCATTGTTGCTTTCTAACCATTGTAACAGTGATTCCAAAATCTCCTAACATAGTTGGTTTAACAGCCATTCCATAAATCCTTTAACAGGGTGGCAATTCAGTTCAATTGTTCTAAAGACCTCTTACAAGGCCACTCCTAACAGGGTGATTAAATCCTCTAACAGGGTCACACCTAACAGTGTGTTTTGTAACCTTTAACAGGGTTGGCTCCTAACAGGGCTCACTTCAGAAGAGTGAAAATTGGTGACTAGTTGCTGGTGGTTTTTTCCATATTGGGTTTCCACGTAAATCTGGTGTCTATTGTGTTCATGATTACTTTCTTTTGCATGGTCGCTTATTTCAGTAAATGCTTAATAAATTAACTAAACATCTATCAAGTTTTAAGCAGTAATTTATGTGTTTACCCAGTAACAGCAGCAACTAAGTTTAAGGCATCTTTGGGACTGTTGAATATGTTTTTGTGGTAACTGATTCACCCCTCCCCTCTCAGTTATCCCATCTTCATTTTCCAACATAAAAAATATATTTAATCAATCAATGTCCTTCATCATGAATGAATTTCATAATTTTATAAGAGAAATGGAAAGTAAGAAGAGTTTCACACTCTCATCTCAAGTTCTTTGGTTGTCATACATTTGTGAATGTTTCTAAGGAGAAGAGAAGAAAGATGGGTCCCAAATTATAGCCTTGTATATTCCTCAGGTACGAAGAAGTTCAATTTAGTTTTAGACATTGGAGTCAAATTGACAAGAAAGTTATTCGTAGCAAGGATGTTGTCTTTAATGAAAATGTATTTCCATATTTCTAATTTCAAGAAGAACCACTTAATGAATATGTAATATTGGAAAACATGAGTCATTGACAAGTTCAACATACTAATACGTAGATATTACAACCCACAAATAAATTTCTCCTACATCAGTTCTCTCCCCTAATCATGTATCTTCCTCATCTAAAGAGGATACATGGAATATTGAGGTAGAATATTTCATCTCCAACTTAAGAAATAATGGTAGTGGAATATTAGATGATAGTTTGAGAGTCTCAAAGTAGTTTACCAATATAAATGAAGAAGACTTCACAAATTCTGATATTTTGCATGTCACACCATCTATTCACAATCACAGTGAAGTTGAATATAAACCTAGATGCCATTTGCAACATATTACACTGCAAGACTATCATCTTTTTGTTGATCACAATATCCCTTGTCCATGTGGGTCTGAAGAAATGTGTAGTCCTCCAAACATTTTTACTTTCCACGAAATTCAAATCAATTTTGTGCATGTTGATAAGACACCTGGACCATAACAATGACCTACTCTATAAATAGTATTACACTTGAAGTTGTTTTTGAGAAAAAAAAAGAGTAATTCTCTACAAAGGCAAGAACAAAAAAAATTGTTACAACTGGGAAAGTTTCTCTTTTGAAACTATTCTTCTTGCCACTTAGGAAAAAAAAAACATGGAATATATATGGTTGAATAAACTTATGAAAATTTGACATAAAAGTCAAGGGGTTTAGCTTAGTTAGTTAAAGCAATGAGTTCTTACGTTGGAGACCCTGGTTCAAATCTAAAGAGGGACATCTTTGTCAAATTTTAGGTTGTGACTCTTGGTTTACTATTGGTTGTATTTGTCTCATTGTAAAAGGTGGATTCTATGTTGTGACTCCTGGTCTTCCAAATGTTGTTTCTAGTGTGGTTCCTCGAAAGGAGCTTCAATAATCTTGTCATTCTTATGTTGTTTCTTGAATGATCAAAAGGTTTATAAATAATTTTAATATTAAAATTTGACATAAATTCTCCAAAAGGTATCTCATCCTCTACATATTTCAACTTTATTGATTCTTTCCCAACTTTTTTTTCAGACCTTATGTGCTTATATCTCTTACATTTGACCATCCTCATCATATCAATGTCTTCATCTCTCAAAGAAAATTTAGTTAGATTACCACATGTTTCACAATATTCTCTTATACAATCTATTTCACATATTACACAATCATATGATTTGTTACATAAGTTTGATGTTATGAATCAAAGGTCATTTAGAAAAAGAATTTTGAGAATCACCACTTTCTTCTATCATCTTTCAGTACCCTTGATAGTACAGATCAAATTCATTATGATATCAACAACAACAAGTTTCAAAAAATCTATTTATCTTCACAAAACAAGGCTTCAATCTTTCAAACATTGTTTGTCCAATCTTAATGTCAAGATTTAAGTTTTAAAGTGAGTGATACAATTCATGTTGTGTGACATCCAACCAATGTTTTTTGTTATAAATATTTCTTGGGACCAACACTCTAATTCATGATATCTCTTCTATTTGGTGAAGGACAAGTATTATCGTTCCAAAATTGAATAACTAAGTTCTTAACGATTTACCCAATCCTATTAGATCAAGGAGTTCTACACATTAGTGTCCAATTGCATTCTAACGTACTGTTATCTAATTTTTTTCTCTTTTTCAGATAATGTGATTTTGTCTTTCAACTATACCTAATATGGGATAAAAGTGAAGATATCTACCTTTTTGGGATATTTTCTTATTTAAAATAGATGTTGGTATGACTCTTAGTGAAATGGACTATCTACAAATCTAGTTGTTTTCCCAATGGAATGCAATCCTTTCTTAACAGTTTTAATAATATATTTTAGTAGGTTATAAGTCCTCTTTTGATAAGGGCACAATCCAAGACCAAGATGAACACAATAGGAAAAGAGAAATATTATTATCAAAAGTGATATGATATTACATTTAGTACATTGAAAATAAACTCAAAGACATGCCCTATGGGCTTACAATGTTGTCTAAATCTAGAGAAAATCCTCCTCATAGTACCCTCTCCCATACTCCACCAAAATTTACCTTTACAATGCCAGAAATGTCCTTAAGTACCCAAATTAGGTTTAGGGTTGGGAATAAATTCTAGAATATGCCATTTGAAATCCATTGCCAGAAGAAAAGGTTCTAGCAAATACATCAAAAATTGGTGTAAAATTAGAAGTATCTAGAAATGGTAGTCCAACTTTCGAGAGGCATAACTTTGATTTGGGACTCTGATTAACGAACTATTTACATTTTTGGAAAGCTCTCCAAGTGCTCTATAGCCCTATGGATAATATTTTCTCATTACCCATTTTTTGGCCTATAGGAGACTATTTAGTGCCTCAAATCTAACTTTGAATTGCTCTTAGCAGGTCTCTGGGTAACTTAAAATTGTAATAACTTTCAAACTGTAAAGCATTTTGACCCGATTCTTTTTTTGGAGTGCTTTAAATTACAAGTATAATCATCCCTCCAACTTAAATCCTCTAACTCATTATAATTATGGCTTAATTAAAAAATAACCTATTTTTTGCATTGGAACATATCCCAAGGTGCTCGAAAACTCTAACCCAAAAAACCAATGGTGGAACTATGAGAGTTGGAATCCTTATTTGATCCAAATGGGTATCCAGAAATGGAAACACTTTAAACAAAAACAAATACTAAGTATATTTTTCAGTGATATAGGATTTCCCTTACACCACTAGATGCTCCTGCATTAGACACCTAGGGTAGATTGAATAGTGACCCTGTCACTTTATAGTTGGTAGAGGAAAACCCAAATGTGAAACCTCCATTATGGATATCCAAGTTGAGTCTTCTATTGGTTGTCCTTTTTGCTTCACTGGGTATTCTTCATACTGTCTATTTCTAGTACTCTGGCCCACATGACTATCTAGCATTTCTTCAATCTCTTCCTTCGTAGAAGTAGAAATTGGACATCGCTCTAGCATCAACCCCTTATTTGCACCATCATCATGATATTCTGTTAAGTTTGCAATATTGCAAATAGGAGAAATGTGAATCTCATCTATCAACTTCACCTCATATGCATTCACTGAATCATGTTTCTTCAAAATTTTATAGGGGCCAAATTTCCTCATCTTCAGCTTCTTGTAGGTACCCATCGAAAATCATTCCTTCCTCAAATATATCATAACCTGATCTCCAACTTGGAACTCCTTATGTCTCATTTCTTTATCTGCCCTAGCCTTATACTATAGGATCATCTTGGTAATATGTCTCACACCTCCTCATTTAGGTTCTTGACATGTTCAGCAAAGAAAGTTTGTGGTTGCTTTAATTATGCAAATTTAACTATTTTCTAGTCTTACATTTGGTGAACCTTATGTGAAGATGCAATACTAATGTTCTTCTCTCTTCTTATGTGTGTAGGTACAAGGAAGAAGCTTGGAGCATTATTCGAGTCTAACTTTGTTGTTACATATTTTCTTACTTTTGAGAATCTAAAATGGACAAAGAAGTCACATAGATCTAATTAGGGGGATCAAAGAACTCTTATGCTTTGTCTTATTTTTTAAGATAATTTTAATGTCTTGCCTCTAATTTTTTCATTTCATTATTTATAAATGATATAGAAAATAAATCTTCATCATGAGTTGATTTATGTCACATCAAATATAAATATGAAATTAGAGTCAATTTGGTCATCTTTATTAAGTCAAAGGCTAAAATCTACTTGTCAAAAATCTCAAATCCACTTGTCATAAAATCTAAAAACTCCAAATTTTGACAAAAAAAACTGAATTTTGTTTATTAAAATTTTGTCCCAAAAATCTGAAATTATATGTCTAAAAGCTAAAATTTCTTTGTCAAAAATCAGAATATATTTTCTCAAGAATCTTGTTTGTCAATACAAATGTAAAAATCCACATCATAATATTTTTCCTACACACAATTTAGATTAGATTTTGCTAATTTAGATTAGAATATAGTTTTTAATTTAGATTATATTTTAATTTACTAATTTAGATTAGAATTTAGTTTTCAATTTAGATGAAAATTTTAATTTACTAATTTGGATTATAATTTAGTTTTTAATTTAGATTAGATTTTTTTTGTTTGATTTATAATTTGGTTTAATTTTGTTAACTTCTTTTTTTCACCTAGATTAATTTAAGCTTTTTATTATTATTTGTAGAATAGATTTTATTTTGTTGTTAGAAACTAATTTTTTAAATTTTAGAAACTAATTTTTGTGTTTTTTATGCCAGAAGGAGGAGACATCTATTTTTTTCATTTGATGAAGACAAATGCTATAAACTACTAATAAATTTGATGTAGGATGCATGACGAAGACCTTGTGTGTTTGTCAAAATATTGTGTGTGATTTTTAGTTGATTAGAAAACACCTAGTTTTGTGCTCTAAAATAAATTTTTTGATTTTGTTTAGGATTTTAGCAGTGTTAAAAAAATCCCAAAGGGTTATACAAACGTATCATCTCCCCTCACCTTCATGGACATTGGGTGTAAGAGAAATCTATATAATTATTTTAGAGAAGCTTGCCTTGGACCAAGATATCTAATCTTGGGTATGTCAGGGGAGGACTTTAGAGGGGTAACAGGCCAAAGCCAGGTCTCCACTCTAACTACTATATAAAGGCTGGATTGTGGGTAATACCCAATCAATAGTATAGCTAGGTGATATCTCTCCTCTAGCAGCCTTAGAGGTGTATCAAACCTTAGTTCTTAAGGCTGAGATACCTCTTGCAGGAGTTTATCATCCACCTATTGAACAAAGTGTCCCAAACTAAAAACCTTTGTTGTAATAGCCAAAATCCATCTATCAACTAGCTCAAGGGGTCGCCCATGCCTGTGAAGACATCTAAAACTTTTGTAGTCCGTATTAGAGACAATAGTCCCTTGGGAAGTGATGCTCCTTGGGAAGTGGATCTTGGTATGCTTGAGAAGTGAGTGCACTGTGAGGGGGAGCCTACGCTACCAAAATTCTAGGTTGTCTGCTCTAGATAAGTGCGGTTGAACTCCGATTCAAGTGAGAATTTAATGGATACTATCCTTTCAACCTTGGTTGTGGTGTTTTTTTTTTTCACTTTAACAACAACCATTCTATTTATTATGTCTTGCATGAGTGTTTCACATTAATCAAGATAATTGCCAAATTGATAAACTTGCAAACACTTGTCAAAAACTTTCAAAATATTTTGCAAACACACGATTGTCAAACTTGTCCAAAACATTGCAAAACCATGGAAAATTTTTTCCTTATGATCTTATGGCATGTCTCTTAGAAATCATTTTTCATATCATAGTCCTTGCATAATTTTTATTTTATATTTAGGATCATTTTTGCATATTTCCTAATCCTCATTTTGATATCAATATTACTCTCATTTTATACTTAGGCCTTTGAATTTTTCATAGCCCTCATTATCATCATTTTGATCCTCATAGTCCTCATTTTGATCCCATAATAATCTTCATTTTGCATCTAGGTCCTTGCATAGCCCTCATTTTGATCCCATCATAACCCTCATTTTTAACCTTTTGTTGAAAATCCAAACAAAATATGAGTCCTAGATTATTCTCTTGTTTCGATGAATAAAGGATCTTAACCTTTGTCCTTTTATAATTTGTCCTTTTATAATTTTCTTTGAGTCAAATTTTATCTATGTCCTAATGGATTTCACTTGGTCCTTTTTATCAAAATTGTCCTTTTGATTTTTTCCTTTCTTTCTTTGTCAAGATCCAATATTCATCCTTGTAAGGTTAGACTCTTAGCCTTGTATTTTCCAATGATTTTCCTCAAAATTCAAACCTCCTTTTTTATGTCCTTAGTTTTCATTTCATTTACTTAGCCCAAAAATCCAAATAAAATTGCATTTTGCATTTGCATATCAATATCCAAAACATCTTCATATCAAATCCAAAAAAATTCTCCAAACATCAAAAGCTTCCAACGTCCAAGGAGTATTTCCAAACACCAACTTTTTCCGAGTCCATAAACATTTCAAAACCAACATCATTTCTCATAGTCAACCTTTGCATAGCCCCCATTTTTCACTTGAAACCTTTCATATCCTAAAATTTTATTAACCCCTTTGCATACTTGTGTACATATATCCTTAGTCTCATTTTCATAATCCAAAACATCTTGCATGCACATGCTCTTAGTTTCATTTGCATAATTCAAAATTTCAAAAACATTTTCCATACACCACCTTACGGTGCATTTTAATACTTACATTCCAAAAAAATCCAAAAATACTTGCATTTCCATACCTTAGTGAAGAATCCAATGAACACTTGTGTTTGCATTACATACCTTGCTTTCATTTGCATCCCTTAATCAATTTTTTTTTTTTTTTTTAAAGTGTATTTTGCATACATCCCTCATACTTAGGTGCATTTGCATACATCCTTAGACATAATGTCAATCTTTTCAAGTTCACAAACTCTTCCAAGTCAAAAAGACTCATACCAATCCATGTACATTTGAAGTGACAACAACACACAAACATCCATTTACGACAACAAGACTTTGACCCAAACATCACGGATACTTCACAAAAAAAATTTGATTCAACACAAGATTTTGACCCAAACATGAGATACACCTCACATGGTGTTACCTCTTTTGATCAAACATAGATGAATCCTACATATTATGATCAATCACTTGAACATCACATGCTCCTTATTGAAAAATTGCAAAAGAAACTGGACAAGGAGTCTGAAAAGGTTCAAGAGAAAATGGTATCCATTATAAAATGAGGCTAAGACATGGCTAAACTTTATAACTGTCCACTACAAACTTTTCCTGAAGCTCATGTAAAATATCTCATGGATAGATTAAAAAATGCCAAAACTTATTGAACAACTTATAG